>JACDOX010000019.1:5443885-5715290 GCA_014549065.1 Cardinalis cardinalis
AAGTGAATAATAGGAGTTTCTGACAAAAAAAAAAAAATCAATTTTTTTTAGGACATTTTTTCTTTATTTAGTGATTGTTTGCCAGATCACACTTTGGAAAACAACTTACATTTCATTTTTCCTTGTGTGCAGTATCTTACATCTTATAAGCTGGTGTAAGACTCTGGATTCCCAAAGTGTTGTCCATCTGGATCTGTGTGTTTAGTGTATTAACTGAAATGCTTTTAACTCTAGTACTGTGGGGGGAAAAATTAAAAACAGTGTTCCTCTTAGGAAAAAAGTATGGACCAATAATCACCATCATTCAAAGTTTTGAATTTCACTTTCTCTGAATAAACATGGAAAAGGTTCTAAGAAGACAGCTAATCAGATGCTGATTCACCCATACATTCACAGGTTTCTTGTTCTTCTCCTGAGCATCACTAATTAAAAGAGAAGAGATTATCAGTATAATACAGATATGATGAATTGGAGGTGTCAGAATGAGGTTCTTTGAAAACTCAATATTTCTTTTGATCTGTTTAAGAGCATTCTGCAAGCACTGCTGTTTGTTTTTTGTTTGTTTTTTTTTTTTTTAACGATAACAGCACATCCATTGCTAAGGTAGTAATCTAAATAATTGTGATGAGAATTGTGACCCAGATTTTCCTTTTCAGGATCAATTCAGGAGTCTTGGTTAAAGCATATGTGATGCACTGACTTCCAGAAAGTTCTCAGTATGATTTTTCTGTTAGCAATGGCAGCAATATTCAGTGTCATATCATTGGATCTGTCAATGGCAGCAATAAATAACAGTTCTGAACACAGAGGAAACCTTTAATGTGCAAATTATCAGTTATAATAAAAAGCCCTGCCACTCAGTTGACCAGCCCTGTCTCTTTCACCCTTTTTTAATATATCCATGGCAGTCTAAATTTCCTGTTTGGTTTAATTGTTTCTGGGTGAGCTGAGCATCACTGCAAATGCCAAAATCTGTTATTGTATTTTCCATAGACTGAACTCTCCAAATAAGCACTCAGATTGCAGTAAGCTTAATAACAGTTGGCCCAAATCCTTCAGATTTATTGAAAGGGAAGCTGTGACAGCTGGGCATGTTAGTCCTCTTCCACTCTCAGGAAGTTTCTAACAAGTTACTGAATTGCTTCAGGGACTTAGTGTGGTGCTTTTGAGCATGGGGCTTTGCAATTCAGAGAGGAGTTGTCAACAGAACTGTAGAAATCACAGGTCTTTTGGAGAAAATCTTTGGCTCTGATAGACAAAAAAGGAGATCTTTATCTCAAAACACATATTTAAAATGCCACAGTATCATTACAAGATTATTCACCACAAATAATGAAGAAAAATTATATATAACCTTGAGAGAAAGGAGAAACAGCAACATATTGTGTAGCAGCCTGCCACTGATGCTAGAAAGAGTATTATTATCCAATAACCACAGGGCTGAATTCAGGCATGATGTGTAAGGCCATGTTGGGTTAACCTGCATTAAACACCTGGCAGCTCATCTTTCTTACCCTCTGGAAACACTTGTATAACTTGTCATGCTAGTGAAGTCATACTGAACTGAGCAAACTAGTTGAGACAAAATATGCAGAGAAACATATTTGTCATTACACTTAAACTGACAGCTGTAGCAATTTTCTTTGAGCAGACACACGTATTGGTGAAAAAGAGGGAAGCTTCTGTGGATTTCTAATTTCAGAGCTCCGTTACAAAGGCCATCAAAAGTGGGTCTCTGATTTTAAGAAGTATTAGGAAACAATCAAAACCAGGTGGTTTGTTCGGGTTTAATATTCATGAATCATTAGCAATTTCTAACAGAATTAGGGATTAAGCTTTTCAGAATTTTCAAGAGGAAGCAGAAACTATTGTAAGATTCATAGCAGGATAGAACTAGCATGATAAAAAAATGAGTCACTACAAATAGTATAGGAAAAAATCATCACAATCAGTAGCAGCAGCAGAAGGACATCTCCATTTTCACTGTAATTTAACTGATCATTGTGACACTGACAGCAGTATAAAAGGTCACTTACTGGATTAATCAGTAATTCTGATTTTCTTGTGTGATTTCACACTGAAAGTTCACACCATTAAACACATTATAAATGGGTAACTATCTATATAGGCACCTTCAAGTTCACACAAGGCAAATCAAATTTGCTTAGCATATGGCAAAGTACTGAACTAAGTCATATGACTTTGCATTTGCTCTTTTCAAAGTCACCCTGGGCTATCACCACAGCTCAGATGATTCATGTTGACTGGCTATTCAGCAGTAACTTGTGCATGTCCAAACAGTGACATTACAATATTTTGCTGAAAATGTCTTTATCCAAGCATTACTGAAAACATAATGAAGATCCATACTTACTCTGTCATCAAAAACTATTTTTGAAGTATAACTTTAATTATAATTAAAACACATGTATATGAAATCTTTTTGATAATCGATAAATAAMTTCCTTTTATTCATGATACTTGAAWATGTATGGCCTCAGTTTCCTTTAAACTACAGCTACTATGAAGACCTTTTACTCCTCAGAATTTACAAGAAATTCCACCAATATATTTTTAGACATTTGTCTTGTTTCTCTTCACCTCTAAATTCACCCAGAGATATAGTGTTATTTCTTTTCTTTCACTCATTGTTAAAGCTGTCCCATTTTGACTTTCAGTGCAGTGACACTGCCATTCCACCCTTTTAGTAAGATTTTTATTCAGTTGTCTTGCAGAAACAGTCTTGTTTTGACAATGTCACTGTAGGTAATGCACTTGCAAAGTCATTTTCTTTTGTAGCTTTTACACTTGTCTGCTGTTTCCTCTCCCTGTTACTAACTCTCCAATTCTCCTTTAGGGGGTATGCATCATTCTCTCTTTGTTGCACAGTGCACTCCCAGCATAACCTCCCTGGGGAAAACCAACCTATGCTACATTTTCACCTTCCATTTTTCTGCAGCTGAATGAAAAGCCTACCTTTCCAACCAGGTATCCTGGCTTGTCATCACGATATTTCCTCTTCTTGTCTGCTCTAACATAAAATTTAGCAAGACAAAACTGAGCTCCTAGCTCWGACACGAAGGATGGATGTATTTTTTTCCCCATTATGAAATATCTTGGAAGATACTGGACTCACTCCATCCAAGAGGTGACAGCTTTGGGGCTGAAGCTTTAGCACTGCAGCTGAAATCTGAGAGGATTCTTTGTGTGTTGTTGAGATCCTGGGCTGAACTATACACCTGCTCTTCCTCTACTAAGGTGTCAGAGATGCTAGAGATAATGTTCATCAGAYCACAGGAGCTGTATCCCAGCTAGAGAAAAACGTGTGAGTTACAGCAATTTGGGGGAAAAATCACAATTTTCTGTATTGCAATCAGAAGATTTTTATCTTCTGCAGTGTTGATTGGAGTAATAGTTTCATCCTCACTTCTCTTTCACATATAGATTATTCCCTCAGTTCCTGGAGTCACTCTTACTTAATATCTTCACCCCATGTTTCACATGTACGAGCTGACTGTGAAAATTTAAGAGTCTTCTATTTGTAAATTTAAGTCTCTGAATGTCTTTGTGGTTTGGCTAACCATGCAGTCCTGTGGGCATGACATGTCCTCCCTAACAGATCTGTGAGCCCATCCTCTCAACTCTTCCCTTCAGGACAACCTGCACCATACATTCTCTCCAAACTCATATTGTTTAACAGGAACACAGACTAAGCGTTGCTATCTCTTTTTTTTTTTTTTTTCCTTTGCCACTTGTTTGGGGGCTATTTTTTCTTTTACCCATCAAAAATACTGGTTGGATATGAGGGAAGCAGAATGCAACTCAAAGAAGCAGGGGTATAGTCAGAGACTAAGGAAGAATGGATACGATGAGTAAGAAAGTCTTTTTATTATATAATCAGTTTTCATACTCAATCTCATTTTAATACATTTAGTACTAAATTTGCAAGTCATTACCAGAAGATATGATGGTTTGTTCAGGTCTGCCGTGAAAAATGTTTGTAGTACAAACTGACAGTTACTGACAGTAGAATAAGTCCATTACAATAAATCAATATCCTTTTTTTTCAGTCATCATTATGGTGTCATTTTATGTGTTTTCTCTTGTAAATTCAGTGAATTAAATTTCAAAAAAATCACTGAGAACATTTTTTTTCACCACAAATACAAAGGTAATGTAGTTTGTAGTGAATTGGATAATGCTGGATTAAAAGAAAGAAGAAAGACAACACTAAAAACAAGCTGCAAATGAATAGATCATTATTACAGCATATTCATCTAAYATTATCTTTACACAATCTGTCAGCTTTCAATTTGATGCTTCTTCCAGATGTTTCAAGCTCATGGAACATAAAACAACTGTAAAACCTAAATTAAGACAGCAATATGTGACATAATAACTTTGGTAAATTATTTCTTGTTCATAGGATGGTTTCTGGAATTGTGAGGATTAGTCCTTCACATTGAACATCAAAGAGTCTGGCACAGACAGAGAAGATAAACTCTGACCCTTGTGAGCTTGTTCACACCACTTCTACCCATTTAAATTCCAGTTAGGTTGGTCAGAAGCAACAGAGAAAAGCTTTAAATTGCATTATTAACAACAGGTTAAATCTTAGACTGCTGATTAAATCAATTTCTCTCAGATAAAATCATAATAGGCCTTGGCTGTATTTGTCTGACAGGAAACATGTCATTGGTGATGCTTTGTGTTGCCTTTAATGAGTGTGATTGTCATCTTCCAGCAGGGAGAGTACAAAAGGCACCTGCAGGTCTGGGCGAATGGAATCACTTATTGATCAAGTTGTCAGGCCTGTCAGGCATTTGCGAACAGCTGACTGAGTACATAAAATCAATGTGATCTTGTATTTATATGGAGGCTCCCCAGGTCAGTCAGCTGATTGAAAATTTTGACTAAATTAGCTACACATAAAATATAATTTCCAAAATTGTCTAACTCACAACATTCATGCTTAAAAACAATCAAGTTGTTGAATAGCATTGTGATTTTTTGAAGACAGTTAGATTTCTTAGAAATCATTTTGGCCAGCGTTGTTCTGGGGCAGAACAGCAGCCTGCACAATTATTTTTATCTCTACCTGAAAATCGTTTTTTAACTCTTATTTATTATTTATATTTAGTTTCTTCTCCCCATTTGCTGAGAGTCAGCTCCGTTTTGGCAATGATCTTTGCTGCTGTTGAGCCATGATATCAAGTTGAGGCTGTTCTAGGAGGACAGTAAGCAGACAAGTAGGGAAGTGCCTCATCTTCCCTAAGAAAACTTCACATTTGCATGTGGGCTCTTCATGGTCTGAATCACCTTCCTGGGGCTGGAGCAAGGAGAAGGGAAGGAGAGCAACTCCGGTGAGGAGGTGTAGCAGGAAGTACCCTCCACTACCTCCAACTCAGCCTGCTTTGGCAGCCAAGGTGGATTTTAGACTGATGAATGAACGGATGAGACCTGAGTTACTGGGAATGGAGTTAATAACATKAAAGTAGCAGTCCTGTCTCCCAACCTTCTTTACAAAAGACAATTAACATGGTCATTTTAGTCTCTGATGCAATTCATTTGCATTTCCAGTCTTTTGTTAGCTGCTATCTTTTCTGTTTTCCCTCTGTCACTCCACACCCACATTTATGATTTGTTCACTGGATTTCCATTCACATCCTACCCTTCCMTTGCTCCATTATTCTCCCCAGGGAGCCACTTTCTCCATACTATCTTCCACATYTGTCTTCTTTCTTCATTTGTTTGTCTTATATGCTGTCCCTAAACTCACAGAGAAATAAAACTAATTCAAGACTAAAAAGTGGCTCATTCAATTTAAATGTTTTCTCTGCTGTTTTTGATACATGACATTTTTTTCTTTACAGATGGATAAAATTCGTGCTTGGACATGAAATGTATTATGAAGTTTGAAAGRCACGATGGGTTTTTTTTCTTTAATTAAATCTTCTTCAAATTTTTATCACTGCATCAGTCATCCCTCAATTTTCCCATAAAAAACTTGCTTTACTGTTGAGCCTTTGGAATCAGATTAGTTCTCAGTTTCTTTCAATGGGAGTTAATCAGATAAAATCTTGTCTATTTTATAGCTATAATATCACAAGCATCMCAATGAGCAAGTTCATTATAAGTGAAAGTAACAACACAAAATTTTAGCATCCATTCATGTGTCAGAAAGAAATAACAAGAATACTGCTAGAGGAAATCTCTTTCCAGCCCACAAGTCCCTCCCYAGAAGTCTCCTCATCCATGAGCAACTGAGGAGATCTTCAAGTTTTCACATACTTCAAAATCAGAACCCCATCAAAACCAAAACCCCTTTTCACACAAGGACATGTCTTTTTCTGTGATTCAGGGAGACATCTCCATGGATATAAGACTGAAGTTGTCCTAAGTCTTAGGTGTCTGAATTTTAGAAGATAATACAGTATTTAAAAGCATGATGTATGAATGCAGATATCATTGTAATTGTTGTTTCAAAGTTAGACTGGATTGATGGGAATGCATCTGTGGTGGATTTAAACTTCTCAAAGTAAATTTTAAGAGTTCAGAAAATATTTTTGGTRATAAAGAGGCCATGACTATTGAGTTCTTATCTGATGATTAATAAGAACTATMAATTAAATCTCTTAACTACATGTCTTTATTATGACAGGTGCATGGATGCACAGCAGAAGGAGTTGTTGAAGGGGGGAAGAGAAAAGATGCTTACATGAATTTATAGATGACAGTTTTGAATCACTATGTTTTATGTCACTTTATTCCACTTTTGYTAGAAAAAGTAATAGAGATTCAGCTGAATCTTGCACAAATARCATATTTCATCTTAATTAGTGAGAATTTTGCTTCTTTGGCAAAAGCAGGAATGAGATCTTGGATTTTAGGCTTTCTTAGTCCATATAAAAAATGGTACCTAACTACATATGCATAAAGAGGTGGTCCCTGATGAAATGTGCACTCTCTAATGTTAGCACAAAGGAAAACACTTGTCATCTGTATAATTGATTTGCTGAAATATAGCATGAGTGCTTTTCTTCTTTCCTTGGTCTTCCCTATCCAGTGCTGCCATACCTTTAATATCCTCCTTCCCTGTATTTTCTGATTTACACATAAGATTTTTTCAGATAGTTTCTGTGATTTCTGACCTGCAATGAGGCTTCTCTAATCTTACTGTTTTGAAGTTGAAGGTATACATAAATCCTAAGCAAAAGCATCTAAAACTAAGGGAGACAGTCAGGGGGAGTAGAGATAGTTTAGATCAAGATATATMATGACTTTTCAGTTTATTTCATCTTTGTTAGCCCCTCAGAAAACCAAGCAACAGGAGTTGTACACAAGCAGAAAGTTCTTGCCTCCAAATCTGCTCTGCATTTACACTCAGCTCTTTTCCTTCCCTCTCCCTCAGCCTACCTTTAAACATAGCATTTCTGCTCACCGGCTTTTTCCTTAGTTCCATGAAGTGGTGGGAGCACAAAAGGAGCAGAGCAGCCCTCTGTGCCCCAGTTGTACACRAAGTACAAGGGTTACAAGGCAGAGCACAGAGGAGCATCCTGCTGGGAGCTCCTGCTTGCTCACACCTCTCCCTCCTGAGGAGGAGAGCTGTAACTCAAGAAATGGCTGTGCTCTTTATTGCCTCTCAGCAGGCATCTGTAAATCAAACTCAGGTGGCATCTTTTGCATTTTCATATGACCCCAACAGCTGGACCTGTTAATAGCCCAAACCGGTCATAATCCTCCTTAAGGGACTAAATAAAATTGGGGAAATATTTTAAATTTTGTKTGCTATAAATAGACTGTAATTACCAGATACACAGATTAGGAACCTGTTCCCTGAAAGACTGCTATCAAATTCTTTATTTAACAAGTTGGGGCCTTCAWACTAACACTGGGATCCTGTTTGTAATAACCTGGAAATTATGGTGTTAAAAAATTTTATCTTCCAACTRATTTGTGGACTATTTTGAATTTATTATAATTATTTCTCTAAGAGTCCAGTAGTTATGTACAGGACTGAGAATTCATAGCTTAACAGGATGTGATATACAATCAGATATTTAAATTCTTCTGATTATAAAGGCAGTTACAACTCAATAGAAAAATGGACTTCAGTAGGCACTGTCACAGATTGCAAATTCCTACATATTTTAAAATGTATGAGTTGTGAAATGATCCAAGGAACTTTGAAACCACGTCAATTATTTTGCATCTGGCATTGCACACTACCTGCATAATGAGAAAGCAGAGGGCTTGATGATTTTCGAAACTTGTTTCAGTGAATAGTCACATGAGCACATTGTATTGTTCACCAGACAAATGGAAATCTATCACCATCCCAGAATTCCAAAATTACTTTTATTGAATCTTGGCTTATATTTGGCTTTGTTTATTGCTTTGTCACTTTGGTGTATTTTGATATATCAAAACCTGAGTATTTTTTCTAAAGAGCAACTTAAATTATATACAGCTATATCCTTTGTACATGCAGTTGGGCTGCCCCAGGGGATTTGAAAGTAGAATGTGATATATGCTGTCTGAAAGGGCACATTTTAATATGTGCAGTTTCTTTGTTTATCAGGTTTCAAAAAGACTCTGTAGCCAGAGTTAATTAATGCAAAACTTTGGCTCTTTTTTCATTCTTCAAATAGTTTTATTTTCATAAGAGCAGTGTTTCAGTGTTTCTGAAAATCTGACTCAGTATAGATGTGTTTAAAGGGGGAAAAAAAATCAAGRGCCAGATCTGGCATAGTGAAATTAATATTCCTATTGACAAATGCTGATTCACACRCTGCAAATAACACAAAAATTTTTAAGAGAAGAGTGTCAAAATTCTGTATCACTCGAACATAGCTTAGAGAAAACTTGGTGTGTAAYTTCATAATTCAAAAGTCAACAAAAAAAATAAGAAGGCTACTTTCAAGTAAATTCATTACAGTCTTGATATCCTCTGCTCTGTACCTCTTGTGGCCATTTACACCCCTGTGAGGCAGCTGTTACAGGTTATGATTATGACATCTTACAGGCTTTTAACACCTGTGAAAAGGGGTAATAAGCCTTGTGTCAATGTAAATATTGTGTGCAGGCCAGAAGCCACATGATCCTTAGCTTGTGAGGCACAACCTCCACCTTCCTCAACCCAGATGGGTGTCCACAGGTGAGCCAACAGGAGAGAATGGCTGATAAGAAGGACAGTGCTGCAATTGCCTACTAAGAGGGAAGAGTAAGGCATTCAGGAGGTTGGCCAGAGCTACAACTGCCTGTCCTGAGATCTTTTATCTTGGGTGTTTTCCCAGAATATTTGTACTCCTAAAATCTTAAAAATATTAATTTGTGTTACTGCAACATTACAGGAGACAGTAAACTTAACTTCCTCTGGCATCAGCTTCTGAAAAAGTTTTGGCTCTCCCATGACAATTTCAGCGAAGGTTTACATGCAAATGTGAATTTTTACAAGGAGGTAAAAGTCAACTCACAAAATCACATGAATTTGAAGGGTTCTCCAGAAGTCATCCACTGCAACCTTTGCCCTGAAAAAGTCCAGGAAGATCAGGTTACCCAGTCAAGTATTGAGGCTCTCCAAGGATGGAGTTTGCACAACCCCTTTAGGCAAGCTGCTCTGGTATTTGACCACCTTCCTGTTAGAAAATATACTTCTTATATTGCATCAGCATTCCAACTTTCTCACTGCCTTTCATCTCTCCATTGTGCATCTCCATCTCCTTTATGTTTTCTGAAAGAGTGGCTGTAGATAGCAGCAAGATCCCCATTTTATCATCTCTTCACAGGCCTGACAAACCCCATTCCCTCAGGCTGTCCCCATTCATCCTGTGCTTCAGCCCCCTGCCCTGCTGGTCTTTGCTGGACTGCTCTCAGTGTAGAAATATCTACCTTAATTAGGGAGCCCCAGACTGGACACAGCATTCAGATGTGATATCCCAGGTACCAAACAGAGGGGAAGGATCCTTTCCCTAGAGCTGCACACAACACCCTTGCTAATGCAGCATGTGGTGGGTCGGGTTGCCCTTGATGCATGGGCTCACTGACAATCATGCTCAGCATACAAGGATGTCCAGGCCTTTTTCTTCAGAACCCCTTTTCAGCCAGTCTGCCCCCAGCCAGTTCTGGTGCATGGGAGTATCCTTCCTATTCCTTCCCCTGTGCAGAACTCGACATCTGCCTATGCTGATTTTCATGAGGTTCCTGTCTGATCATCTCTCTGAACTGGCAGAACCCCTTTGAATGGCAGCCTGGTACTCTGCCACATCCACCACTGGATGCTAGTTAGCATCCAAAATCTTGCTGAAAATCTGCTTTGAGATRTCTGAAAATAATTTACAGAAGAAGTCATCTGGAAGAGAGAGTGAGGTACAGAGTTTTGAGAGGCACATCTCAACCTGGAACTCCAGCTGCCCTTGAAGTGAATGTCAAAGCTGACTTGCAAGGTACCTATTAGGGCTTATGAGTTGCAAAAATGTCCAAAGAGACTCTTACTTGATGCAAAAGAAATATTCTACTGTAGCAACTCTGACAGATAAAGGCAGTGGCATGTATTTCCAAAACCCATTCTCCATTTTTTTCTGTTCTTATAGAAAAGCAATATATGGATTTCTTGGTAGGAATAACTATTCTGCCTCRCTAATATCTGTTAATTTCCCAAATAAAAAGAGATTCTTTTTCTCTGGCCAGCTCTCTCTTTTTGTTCTTCTGCCAGGGTAAAGTAGGCATAGTACAATAACTATAATTGAATCAAGTGAATGAGAAGTTCTACAAGATGGTCTGCATTTTAAAAGAGATCTGTTTTGGATTTTCTTAACTTATCAGAAAGAATCCTTTCTCTGTGAAAAAAAAAAGGCTGCCTACTTTTTTCACTCAAAGTTAATTTTTCCTGCCAACTTATAAACATGGGAAACAAGGTGGTAAGAGAAATACTGGCTGACCTTTAATGGGAAGCAGAAAAAATGGCTTATCTCTCATAATCAAAAAGATTCACAAGCCTCTCAGATGCATATGCAAGTGATTTATTTTTGATATGTACTAATGAGACATTAATTGAATAAATTTAAATTCATTGGAGTGACTGTTAGTAATAGAATTTTTGTTTTAATTATCACCTACAATAACAATTTGGTTAACATCTGATGCTAGCTAGTGTTTTGAGTAAGTCAATAAGCCACATCTTCTGAAACATGTAGATTTCCTAATAACTTCTTGTTACTACATTTGCTTGATTCACTTCAATGTGAGGCCTTTTGATGACCTTATTCTCTTCTCAGTGTTATATTTTTCTTTAGTTTAAGAAAAGAATCAACATTTTTATTGACAAGAAATGAAAAATCAGTGAAATTAACCCTTTGAGTTCAAGATACATGATTCAAATAAATAGAAGAACTTCCCCAGGAACAGGGATTTAGTTTAGGGGGTTTTAAATAGGATTTATCTATATTTTGGAGGACAGTTTGTGTAGATTAACATATCTGTGCTATTCTAAACAGAGTTTTGGTGATTTATGTCAAATGAAACAACTCTTGCACTGTGTAAACTGATAGACCAAAACCACAGCACTTAATTGTCATCTGGCTGGCTCTGGGAAGAGATTTCAGATGAGATGTATTAGAAAGGGCTGGAAAGGGTTTCAACTCTAAGCTGTCTTTATCTGTTGACCCCTTCTTCTCTCCCTGGTCCTACAGTCCAATTCATAATCAATGGAGACAACCATTACAGAAAACAGGAATATTTCAGAGGAGGATTCATCAGGCTTAGATGCATAATTTAGGATATAATTATTTTCACCCTAAACATGTCTGTTGGAAGTAGATACTCTTTAAGGTCTCTTCCAACCCAAATCATTCTGGTTTTTTATGGTTTTATAATATGAGACAATTTACCCCAATAACTGTAAAAGGAATTTAGATTATTAGTTTACACATAGATTGATGTAATCCATCTGTGCTTAATCTAGAAATTTTCAAATTTTGCTTTAGGTGCCTCTAAYTTATTTGCAGCATAAACTTAGGCCAATTATATTCAACTGAATGTTGACAATCAAATTTTCAGTAGTATTTCAATCCATCAAAATAGTGCTAGATGCCAATTGTGATGTCCAGGCACATAATTAAAGGTGAATTAACACCTAACTTTCTGAGATGYTCTTGAAAGAACTATGACATGCCTGATATATCATTAGCAAAAATACACTTGAAATGGACTCATAAGTTTCTCATTTATTTTTGAAAATAAAACATGTCTGATACAAATTTTTATTCTAATTTCTCATATTTATTTTCATTTAAATATTTTAAATAATATCTATCGCTAAAATACTGTAAAAAAGACATAAAGACAGTGGCTGTCAATAGTTAGGTACAGAAACTTTTTTGGCAGCTAACTACAGAATGAAGTAGGATAACAAAAGTATTCTTCCTTAGTTTCAACCACCCTCACAGTTTGAAGGGCATGAAATGTGTGCAGTGTCAACAATTCTGTAATGTGATAGAGTAGTCCAACACTCGGTGTTAGATCTGGCATTCATTTAGTGTTCAAAATTAAATATAACTCATTTCCTGTCATTGACTTATCATTAACATCAAAAATTTCAATAATAACTTCTGGTAAGACGTAATTCAGTATTTATTAAAACAAATGTACTAAGCTGATATTATGAGATATCATGCTGAGACAGATCTGATTTCTGAAAAATCCTTTAAACAAGTAAAACCATTATATACAATTATGAAGTATAATCATTATAATAGAGATAATCCTCTTGGCTGTCTAAGACACTTTAAAATGACCTACTACAAAATAACTTTAAATTGTATGCCCTCATCTTTCAAAATGGACAGGAACAATTTTCTGTTTCCCAAGTCAAATATTCTTTCCTTTACTCTATAAYGAGCATTCAGAGAAATTTTTCTTATCTAGGCCTATTCATTTATTTCTGGTGTGTGTGGGCAGATGACCTGTGGCTTTCAAATGTGAATCACTCTGCACCCTGAAACACATTTTAAAAGTTAAATACGTTCAACTATTTTTTAAAATTCCTTTATTTAAATTGTTTTCATGTAGGAAAAATCTATATAACTGAGCTGGCATCTGCAATATTCTGCAATTCTCACAGTGGCAATKGTTTTTACAAGAAATATAAGTGGCTCTTTCTTGGTTGAGAAGATAAGCAGAAGAAGTATTAAAAAGGCAGAACTACTGGTATGATTTCTGGCAGCAGGTGCAATTTGCTGTGATTGCAGACATTACAGTCATTTCAAAGCCAGGCCAAATTTTACCCTGCTTTATACTGAATGAACACAACGAGCTCCTTACTTTGACCCTTCCTAGACATTTCTGTTCTTTTGGCTTAGAAAATTTTCCAGACAGCTGGTTTTTGAATTGTGAAGAAAAAAATAGGAATGGCAAAAGAAAAAAACAAAATACCAAGTGTAGTATTTGTATTTTTTTTGTCTACCAATTGCTGTCTCTTCCCCTTCCTATTTTCATAGCTCTGCCTGCCTTTACTGGAAGTGTCACTCATAAGCTCTGAACTTGTTTGAACTCTGATGAAAACTTGCCATGTTCTGAAGCATTTTCTCTGGACAAGTCTCCCACTAAGAGCAGAGCCACTTGAGCCTTGTGAGTGGGGCTCTTAACATGGCCTAATGAAAAGCCATCGAAGCTTAGAATAGACTTTGCCTCCTGCGTCATCATGGTAATTGGGCTGTGGCAGTCATCATGCTGCAGATCTCTTAGTACCCTGCAAATGTGATTGCTGAAAGCTTTTGAATCAGAAATACTTTGAGTTGCTTGGAAATACTTGGTCTTATAATTCCTGTGCTCCACGAGATTTGAAACAGAGGGCTGATCTCACTCCACTGAAGAAAGAAAGACTTTCTGTGACATTCTCCCTATATCTGAAACCTGTGGAAGAAAGAACCTCTCATGGTGTTATGTTATTTCAGTGTCTTATACTGTGGAAGAGTAAAAGAGTTTTTAATTAGTTTTTCCTTTAAAAGAGATTTTCAGTTGCAACTTCAGACTATCAAATATTAGAATTTATGATGAAGCTACAAAGGCAGCTCTACCAAGGCAACTTTAAGTACACCGTATACATTATCTACCCTACATGTGTGGGTATACTTGCCTTTGTAATTAGTGGGACTTTTAATTTAAGCCAAAATAAACATAGCTATGTTTAAAAAAAAACTGATTAGGATTAGAAATATTTTTCTATCAGAGGTTTAAAAATAAATATAAGATTTATTGTAATGAAGAAAATCAGAAGCATTAAAAATTACTTAAAATATATTGTTAATTCCAGAGAATTGAAAACCAGATTCCTAGAGAAATATCTTGAGCATTTTTCTGGCTTATTTTTGGTATGGTGTCTCTTCCTCTGCCCTCTTTCCTCTCTTCTTGGCTTGGCCATACTGGATTCAAGAATAAAATTCTTCTGAATCAAACATATAATTCAAAATTCTTTTGAATCAAACATATATAACATATAAGTTCAAATTTTATTCTTAGCCATCCTCTAATTATAAATGCTTTATCAAAACTATAATAAGTATATTTTAAATATGATAAAGCCTTAATGTGGCTATGGTTTTATTCATTTTAAAAAGAAGAGTTAAGCAATAGGAAACAGAAACTGCCCATTATCAGCAACATCATCATAGGGTTGAATTTCTCATTCAAGGTTCTAAACAACTTGAACTGCKTTCCTGAATTAACCACAGGTCATCTTTTTGCTTAACCACAAATTTGTTTCTCTGGTCTCATATGGGTATTTAAGGGYTTGTTCAATTATGACTTAGACAAGTCCTCACTGAAACAAGCAGCTGCAGCAGTTGGATATTTTGCTTCCCATGAACCAGAGAATGACACCTCATCAAYTCTGGCATGAGAAAAGAAGCATGAACCTTCCCTATGTGTTTTAGCATRAAGCCTAAAACTTAGCTTCAGCTATGGTCCTTTGGCCTTTTAGTTTACTGGTCATTACACTGAAACAGCTTAAATGTGTTCAGACTCTGCAACCCACAGCCAGAGGCAGGGATCTGTGGGGAAAATCCCTTAAATTGCTACCATTGTGCTATTTGTGAAGGAACTGTATGCCTAATGCCTACACCAGGGCACACATCCCTGCACTTATGAAGACAGCCAAAATTGTCTTCTTTTCCTTTCCTCTCCCCTGTCCTGTTTGAACACTGAGGAGCAGCTTGCATTCCCCCCTTTCTGCTTGACCTAATGGAAAACAGAATGGCTATGAAATTTTGTAGTACTCTGCCATGGTCTGTAGATGTAGTGGAAACTGTTTATACCTTCTTCTAACATCCTTCCAAAGCCACAGAGCAAACAAGGGCACACAGTGAAGATTCTGTGCGTCAGTTACAGAATCCAGCTTTAATAACTGTAAAGCTTTCCATGCATAAGTGCTGCCAAACAGAGTAAAATATTAATGTGTGTTCCTGTGAATAATCCAGAAATGTCATCCTGTAACCTGAGAAAGTGGCTTMTGTAGTTTCCTGGCCTTCTGTAGCATCAGAACCTTTGTTGCGCTACACAGAATGAAGTGCTGCTTTGTGGTCTCTAACCCCAGGTTTTCTGCCTCACAGCAGAAACCTTGCAGGGTACATGGCTATGCAAAATATTGCTGTGATGAAATGCCCCTTATTACGTAGTCATTGCTGATGTAATATGATCTCTAAAAAATAACTAGAGTAAATTTTCTATGACTTCTGAAGTTGAAAGGTTTTCTGAGTTGTGTTTAGTGCCCATAATGCTACCACGTTCAGCCCAAGAAAGACTGTAAAATCAGAATTTTTCAAAGTCTTCCTGAGATATTTTAGAAGCACCTGATTTCAAAAAGTGGTGTTACCCAGCTTCAGCACACAAGTTTCCTTTCAGGTGACTCAGGTTGACACACACAGCCACAGGTCACTCTTGGTGGTGTTGTCTCTGTCAAAACATGGCTGTCCTGCTTGAAGCCCATACCAAAGAGGTCAAAACTACCCTTCTTTTTAGGTGGTGGAGGCAGTGTGGGAGTTAAAGCTTCTCCCTGTCCCAATGTAATAATGAAACAAAGACTTTTGGTTATTACAGCTTTCATGTATGTGGAATGCAGCATCACCTGTTATACCACATACTGCCACATTGTAAAGAGTATGTCACCATGACTATTCACGGTCTTTTAAGTAAAAATCTATATTCAAAGTCCTCTGTTTCTTTAGTAAAGGTGTATTTCCTCCTACTTGTCAGGTGTTGTCAAAGTTCCTCTGCCTCTGAGTTAACAGCCAGCAGCCTTAGAAAAACAGCGGCTCTCCTGCAGTGCAAGGACATTAGAGGAGTGTGACCATATTGCCTCCCTGAGAACATTTAATGGTGGGTGAAAAAGAAAGGGACAGAAAGCAGAGAGAAGACTAGACCAGTTGTGGCTTTAGCCTAAGCCTTCCCTTCCCTTCCCTTCCCTTCCCTTCCCTTCCCTTCCCTTCCCTTCCCTTCCCTTCCCTTCCCTTCCCTTCCCCTTTTCTTCTCTTTGCCTTTGTTTGTCCCAGGGGTTTGCAGTCCCTGTAAAGAGCAAGGGACATTCTGAAGCTGCTTGGTTTGCTAAGCAGCTGCCATCATACTTCTTCTTCCTTATGCAAGAAAACATATTTTCTATTTCTTTGTTGGTGTTGTTCCTATGACTGCAAGAGGATTCTCTGCAGAAGTGAGGAAGGAAGGTCAGTAACTAATGCTGATCAGGAATTTTCCAAAAGAACTTGGAAGTCTTTCTCTGTTCATCAACAAAARGCCAACGGAAATTAGAAGATTCCAAAATCTGCCTCATTTCCTGCCAGCTCACCTTCCTTGCTGTTCATCACATCACCCATGTGTCTGGCTGTCAGGGAACCAAGTGCTGGGTAGCTCCTCCAGCATGAGGGCTCTCAGATCTGAATAAGTCTAGGGGAAGAAATAACTCCAGTTCTCTGCCATTCCGAAAAAAATTTTTTTTTAACTAGACTGTCTTGTTTTTTCAGGATTTAAAGTTCCCTTACTGTTAAACTATATTATCATCTACAAATTTACAATTACTTCAAGATTTAAAATATAACCTCTACTTTCACTACCTTTTCATTTCCCAAATGGTGCCTTTTACTACACACACAAAAAAAAAATTAAAACATTTTTAAAAAGTAAATATGGCATTTATCTTTTCTTTTTTCCATGCTCCTCAGWGCCAGTGTGAGCAATTGGAAGCCCCCTTCCACCCCCAGACTCTCAGCAGGTAGTTGCACCAAGCATCAGGTGTGCACATGAGCTGTGCCCATGATGTGCATTCTAAGTATGTTTAGAATTTTGTTAATAGGAACTCACATAAAGCAATTGCATTCCTGTGTTTATTTAGTAATGGGAARATGGGGTCAATTCCATTTCCAGAGCACTTAAAGGTTTGGAGTCTTTGTTTGTAAAAAAATCTTTATTATACACCAGTAAGGTAACAAGATATTTTGGGTTGTATTGACTATTTATACRTTTTTATTTCATGAATATTGTTAGGACAGCTTTGAGAACAGTATGGGTTCATCACTTGGACATGAAGCCAGAGTTCAGTTTATTTTTAAAGTACATTTAATACTCTAGAGATAGATAAAGAAAATTCTTCTTTCAAACTATCTGATATTGGTATTTTGTTGTGCTACAAAAATGTCTCGAAAAAGGGTCATTTTATGTTAAAAAATTGAACAAAAATTCATACAAGATCTGGAAATATTTAATCATCTATCCACATTTGTAATGTATATTAAACAGTCTTCAGATATTCAGTCTGCGTTGCTTCCAGGATACCCACTCTTGACAAAATAAAATATGACCAGATGCCCTGCAAAACATGTACAATTTAGTAGTAAATAAACAAGTTCCAAATAGTTSTCTTTCAGTCAGCAAGGGAACTAATTTCCAGCTGCTTGTTTTCTTAGAACAGCTGAATAAATACATTCCTGGTATTATAATACCTTCAGCAAGAAAATGATTGCACAGTAACTCAAGACCCTGATATACTCCTCCTGCTGTTGTTTATCTGAAAGCAGGTGGGATATGGCACAGGTATGTCTCAAGAATTTATTAAGATTCTGTAGATGAGGGATCTAAGCCAAGAAAAAGCTCTCTCATGGGAAGATGTAATTGGGATATTTCCCTTTCATTATTATATTATAGGTGTATTATAGGTGACTAATTTAATGTGACTGAACTGAAAACAAAATTAAATTCAAATAATGTAGCTTATAGAAAATAACAAAAACTTTAAAAGATAGATTTTTGTGACATTATTGTGATCTCTAAGGGAATCATTCTTCCTAAAAATAAACTTATTGTTATTCTGTTTCCTGGGCTTTGGACATTCAGCTTGCTGGTTTTTCAAAATGCATCATTATCTTTACTCCTTAATAGCTTTATAATCAGCCCTACTTTTAATGTTGCAATATTGGACTTCATTTTCTCAGCAAAATAATGAGGAATGTAATCTCTTGTCTTTGCAGGAATTCTGTGCATTGAGACTGCTCTCCACAACTGTATGTAACAGTCCAGGTGTGCAAAGTTCACATTGCAAATTTTAGTGCTGCTTTTATAAGGCAGCTGCCTAGATTTACACTTCATTCTTCAGAGGCATCRCATGTAATATCAAGTCCCTCTTCTAGCCACTGAAAACACAGCATTTGTAATTCCTCTGCTGTACTTGAACTATTATGGCCATGCTGAAATCAATAGGCTCTAGTAATGGGAAGTCCTTTGCCCTTCACTTGACCAAAATCTCGGGTTTTCTTGAAAAGCCATTATCAGTRGAGGTCATGTTGGATTTAGATGGTAAAGGGAAATTTCTTAACCATTTATATAGATATCTGGGTTACTGAATTTCTTTTCTTGCTTTATTATGCCTACGGTGTGTGACAGCCAGAAGTGAAAACCCCTGATAAATAAGTGTTACCAAGCTCTGATGAGTCACATTTTCTTCTCACTCTTCCAGTGGGGGTGTACACCTCATGGCAAGTGCTGTGTTCGTGCTGGGAACYGTAAAGCGTGGCCAGACTCTGGGGACACACTCTTGCACAAGTCACTCAACAAAGAGCAGATGCATAGAGACTTTCTAACCCGTAGTGTTGCATTAACAGTCCTTGCACAGGACTTCTTTCAGACATTTCTGTTTTTCTTRTTGTGGCTTGCTTTTCACATCTTTCTTAACATTTCCTATAAAGAATTACTGCAACCCTCCAGCCATTTGTAGCACTGAGTCTGACCAGGGCTCAGTGAAATCAGTCTTGGTGAGACTTAAAATAKTAAAGGTGGGTCCATCCCTCAGATGTCTAGTGGTAAGATACTTAAATTTTAAGTTGAGAAGTAAGAAGCAACACCAGATGGTAATATAACTAACTAATTCTAAAGTGCATGTCTGTGTATTACTGAGGGAAATGACCTTCAATAAATATYTGTTTCTGTCCATTGACCAGAGAGAAAGACAAGGTTTAGGCTTAGGCAGTTGATTGTGAGATGTTTAATGTTAAGTAAAATGAATCACACTAGTGGTGGTTACAGCTAGGTCACCTAGTTTTATAGGTCATTGCCTAAAAAGCCAGCACCTGCCCTTAGCATAGTGAGTCAGACAGCCTAAAATAGRAATGGGGAAGCTAGTCATCCTATATATAGATGTATATACAGGCAGAGTGTGAAAACTCAGTATCTCTGAAGAATGATTCATGGGACTAAGTGCATTTCCATGACTCCATTAATCATGGGGCTTAAATGCTTCTGTAGGAGTGCCCCAAGCCAACCAGTGTGAAAATCTAGATTATGGTGCCCAGATCAATGTTGTTAAGCCTTCTTTTGAAGAAAAGGCATAATTTTGGATAGTGGTCTCACAAAAGGAAATGAGAACATTAAGTTCTAGTCTTTTTTACTTTGAGCAAGTTTAGGCACTCAAGTCTTGTGTCATGGTCCCTCAACCATCCCTTACAAATGCTGTGTTCTCATCAGAAAATGATAGAACCATGTACACCTTTCCCATTTGCTTTATTTCCTGCTTAAAAAAATATATTTCAAGAGGAATGTTAGTAGTGCAGTCCCAGTTTGCTCCACAAATTTTCCATTTAGAACAAGGGACCCTAGAAATGTTGGGACTAAAAAAGGTGTATATCATTTAATTTGTTAAAGTTTGTTAAGTGATCAAAACCACTCACGGAGGCATGGACTGTACTTGGCTCATATGTCTTAGGTTTCAAGAACAACTTCCATGAAACATTAAATAAAGAATTCAAACTGTGCTTTCTTCTGAAAATGGTTGATTTGCAAGTATCTTTGTCTGATACTCACAGAGTATAAAATTGGACTGATAAAAATGAATTAAGAAATCTTTCCTGATGTCTATCTGAAAAAATAGCTAGATATCAGATTAGATATCTAATCTGTTCTGATATCTGTCTGTTCTTAGGGACAGATGATAGTGCCAAGCAAACTGTACTTCAGAGGATTTGGCCCAAAATATAATGAAAATCTTGGTTCCTAATTCTGCTTCATATTTTCTTTTGGACACCAGGGAAAAAGGTAAATAGAAATGTAAAGGCCATTCAGAAACTTTATATGTCAGCAAAACAAACTKTAATGCAGCTCTACATACACATTTAAAACTAGACTTCCTGTATCTTAGGTATAGCATACCACATGGTGAATCCATTCTCAGACAGACAAAAAWAATCACCTTATTTAATTAGATATTRGAAGTGAATGACTGCAAAATAATAGGCCTGTAGCAAGCATAGATGACAATTAACAGGTCCAGTATTACTAGAAGAGGAAGATTATGCGAGACTTACAAAAAGGGCAAAATCTAAAATGTCTGAGTGGCATATCACCTTCCTATAACTTATTCTCATGCATGCAGATGTGTCTTTCACACAGCAATCTAATGRATGGCATCAGTTTCTCCTTAAATAACTTGATGATCTTGAACACAAGAGTTCACCTGCCACAGTGTGAATATAAAGTAAACAAGGTCAGGATGGAAATTATGAATCATTGGTTCCATCATTTGCAAGCCGACTCAAGCTGAAAACCAAATGCATTTAACATTGACTCAGATTGGAGCTTCCTGACTCTGTATGCACATGCAGAGAGAGGAAATCCTATTTAAAAGTAAACCTTCTAAAAAGCAGATTAGTCTCAGCAAGATTTCCTGTGACAGAAAGGTGGAAGTTGATCTCTCAAAATTTTTTTTTACACCTTTTTGTGGAAGAACTGAGTGAAAGACAAGAGGTGATTTCATATGTAACAGCTGCATTGTTCATTTGGCTTCATGTTTTATTCGTGTTCAGGTGGGTGAATGGAAATTGTGTCTCAGAACAACAAAAGGGGGTACAATTTTTAAGTGACTCTTCACATTCAAGGAGCAAAATATTAGGTACATTTCCTCACTACCTACGAAAACAAATGCAGCAGGGCACTTTTCAACAGGAAATCTTCCTCTTACTGAAAGCTGTCTACTGAAAGCTCTAACATCTTTTAGGTAAACCCTTTGATTTAATCTTACTCTGTTTGGAAGTGATTATATGAATGCAAGACAAGATAGTTAAAACAATAAAATGGAGATTAAAAATAGAGGGACCTCTGCAAAAATATTTGGGTCTAACCCAGCATATCATATACTCAGTAGAAAGGGTATTAATGCAGTATTGCTTAATAAATTTGTAACTTTGCAAGGAATTGTTGCCCAAATCCTGAGAGCACTTGCATGCACCAGCAACTTCCCTTGTTTGAGCAGTCSTGTTCAGATAAATAATCATATTTATATTTGTAGGATCTAGGTCAGAATTCATAGCTGTCTGGTGTATCTGTGGCTCTCCAGGGCTGTCAGTGTAACTCAGCAAGCATAAAAAATGTTTGACATATTCAGGTGTATTTTTGGGTTTTTTTAAGAGGGACCTGTATAAATCATGAAATATGTCCTGTATGTATTTCATCTCTTGCAGTTAATAGATATGTCCARTGTTTCCCAATGAGTTAGAAATACAGTTATTGCCTTTCAGTACAATATAGATGCCAACAAATCTAAATATTTTTTGAAACAGCTTTTGACKGTCCTGAATTACTGAGGGTAAGATTCATCACTGCATGTCTTCTTACTTTGGCCACATACAATTTGAGCAAAACATCTGAGACAGTTGTCTAGGTTCTCTTTATCATCTAMAGGGAGAGACAGGCAATCTCCAAAGAGCAATGCCTCCCTCTTGTTTTAGATATCTATTTTAGGATGAGCTAAATCACACACTAGAGGTGCTTGTCTCTCTCCATTGATGATAAAAAGAGTCTAGAGAGTTGCCTTAGATGCCTAACTAATAGACAGAGAGAGACAGACAAGGAAGACACTGCCTTAAACACACAGGAACACTACATTTATATTTTAAACTCTTTTACTTACTACCAAACGATGCCATTTTAAAGAAACATCCAAAAAACATCATCCAGATGCTGAATTTGGTAGATAGTTGTTCATCTATTAAAAGAGTAAACAAAAAAATAAACAAGAAAAAAACAACAATCAAACAGAAAAAGCCCTCACCTCTAAGGTTTTGAGTTTTTAAAGGGGATGGTTTTAAGGCAGTCTGATGCTACCACASAAAAATAATTAGTTCCTAACATGTATTGAGAAATAAAGCAGCAAAGAATGTCGGAAGCATTAATGATGTTGTGCAAGAGATCAAGATGATTCTGTTCATCTGTGTGCCCAAAGGATGAACGCAGACGGGAACAGACATAGTGGAGGCTGCCAGGGTAGTAATGGAGTTTAGAGTAAGAAAACAAAAGTTGAGTGGAGCTGTGTTTGTTTTATGGGGGCAAGAAGGGTTTCAGAAGAGCTATTTTAAGCTAAAGAACAATGCTGGCATTACAATACCCWAGTATAAGTTGTGCAGGAATAAATTGGTCTGGAAATTGAAACAGTCAGAGGAATGATGTTTTAAAACAGTCTTCCAGTCAAAATAGAGGCAGAAATCTTAGCTGCTTGTTTAGGTGGGATCTGGGGCTTTAATGCATGGGATAGTCAGCTACAAAGCTGAGGAGCTGACTCCATGTCCTTGCACATTCAAATATCCAGAAGTTAGTGGTATCGAATCCCACARGTAGCTCCAAGGAAAGAATACAATGAGAAGACCCTTCCTAACCATCTGTTTCCAGTGAAGGCTTTCAGACAAAAGCATGATAAAGAAAAAATATTATTAACCATCAGACTTAATAATTTTCCTACTGAATTTAAAAGGCTCATGTTGATCCCCAAAAACATTACAAAAGTAGTATGACATCAAAGAACTGAGATCCTGAAGGAACATTATTTAACTCCCACTTTGAAGATGAAGGGTGCTACCTTTATGAATTTACTGGTTTGCATGGGTGCTTGCGGTAGCAGGGCTTGASTGCCATCCCACATATTGTCTCTTCAGGCCTGGGCTCCCCAGTTATTCCATCAAGAGGATTGAGTGTGACCAGACTCCATACCAGAATAACAGCTGTGACATTTTTTGCTACACATGTTAGAAGCCATGATCTAGGAGTGACCTTCTAATCACACCTTTGGTTACTAACCTCTCTTAGGCTCAGTGTGAATGGGATCAGAACACTCTGTTCACTCACATACCTCCAGAAGTTGTGTGTGTATGTTGTGGTGTTGAACCTAAACAAAAGTTTGTATTACTATATATTGAAACATGGCCATGTGCCCATGAATGAAAGCATTCAGTCATGAATCTCCTGGATCTCCAGTTATTATGTAAGTAGTTCAGGGACTTTCTTCTTTTACTGCCTGTGAATTATTTGACAACATAAGCAAAACATGCTGTGGAAAAGCCATCTTGTCACCACACTCCAGAAACATCCTGAAAGAAAGGACTGGAGCAATGCAGTTAATTTTGTTTATTTTAYCCACATAGTTTTGTCATAACCCTGAGCAAACGCTGCTGTGCCACAGCCAAGCGTACTTCATATGTCAAATATATCCAGAAGTCTGAACATGGTTAAAAGGTGAAACTGCCAGTAGTGTTCGATGATCAGTAGTAACTTCAATCCAGTTTCTTGTTTACTGTGACTACCATGGGAGGATGTGCATAAGATAACTATTTTTGAGGCCTTTTCCTTGACTGGACAGCAGTTAGTTACAYACAGAAGCCTGAAGGTTTTTAATTCTCTTGAATATTGCCAGATTTGTACTTAGGCAGATACAGTGCAAGGGCCGAGGCCACAGCTACTCCCCTGGGAAGAAGCCACCTCTACATGTCTCAGCAAACTGTTTAGATATTTGTCAGCCTTTGACTAATATTTCAGAGCTACTCTGGGGTCCTCCATCACTTCTGTCCCTTCAGGGAAGCAGTAGTCAGGCTGACTGGCTGGAAAAGCAGGTGCACTCCAATCTAACATRAATTCATCTGTTAAAAGTTTGCAGCTTATTTAGTAGCAATGAAAGAATGTTGGGGTTTTTTAAATAAATATTCATAGAGTTTATTCTTTTTGATGGGAAGAGAAATATTTTTGTATCAGCATCATTTAACCATAAGAGCATCTTACTAGGCACACCACTGATACAGAGTACTTTTGGCAAGCAAGGTTCTAGCAGCACAGTATTGATAAACAGCAAAAGAGAAAGAAAAAGTAATTTAGTYCTTTCCTTTGAGTATGCATATACCTACAACAGATATGTGATCAACAGRGATCAAAGGCTCTAGGTGGCTGAAATAAGGCTTGCATTGCAGATTCAAAGCAGTGCAGTGGATTAAACATTAAGTCCTCCAATAGTATATGTAGATGATTAAGCTAAAGTTAAAGCTTGGCCTTCAGTGCTGTACTGGATGTGATTTAGTGCCGATCTATGGCTGCTTTCAGCTTGATTTTCTCAGGAAACAAAAATATTCAGTTGCCTTTTCAACTATGAGTTCATCACTCTCCCGGAGCCAAAATATTTTCTTACTGTGAGTCCAGGATGGCCACAGCCCTGACAGTCTTTTCCCCATTCAGATTTAAGGGAAGAAGTTATTACAAYAGTGAAGGGCTTAGCAGGAGCCAAAGGAGCCAAAGGTAACCTTTTGAAAACAGGGGACRCTAAATTAGGAACCCCAGGTTCACTCTTTGTTCTTTGTTCATCTGAAGAAAATGAGCTAATGAATTTTTCCAAAACTTTGATGACTTTTTTTTGTTTGTTTAGCTTTAGATAGCCTACACTTACTCTCTTCCTTGAATTTGCTGGCAGAGATGGATTAGGTATTTTTAAATATAAACACTAGGGAGAGATAGGTTGGATGAGTTTACATGCCTAGTGGAAAAACTTCCACTGAAGTAAACAAGTGGGGTTTGCTCTAAGGTGGTTTTGGAGATAAACTATACAAGGAGGAGAGCTTGGAATGCAGCACATGAAGCTGTTCCATTTTCTTTATTAAAATATAGCGAGATGTTTTCCCCAAGAGACATATTGTTATTAAAAGTCAGGCCACATAAAGCAGAAAACAATTACATTATCTTGCTTATTTCTAATGTTAAGTAGGTTAGGGCATTAAGTACAGAATCATGCCTGCAAAAACCATGAAACTGTATCTTGAGACCTTGTAGGAATTGCCATGTTAGATGTGTCCTGTCAGCAAGGTTTTAATAACAATGAAGATAATAAATGCCGCTTATCTAATGTTTTTCATGTGTATGGCTTGAAGCATGATTCAAAGAACATATTATCCCACTCTTATAAATTGAGTATCTGAATCATTAGAGATCAATTACTTTAAGGTCATCTGCAGAATGGGGTTTTGCAAATGGTCACAAAAGSTATTGCTAAGATTTTGATAAGTTTAGGAAAATGTGTTTTCTTTGAATAATCTGTATTTTTCAATTAGTCATTTGCAGAAACTATTTGATATATGTCACTGTTCCTTTGCTGAAGGAAAGCAGATTGTCATGCTATGGTCTGTCAGATTTTTGCTATGGAAAAATTAATGACATAAAACTAAGGGAATTTAGAAAATTCACAATGAATTCTGGAACATTATTCATACTATACAGTCTATTACTTTGATGACACAACTACATCCAATGAAAAGTAATGGCACCTGGCACCTGAAAAGTAATGAGCATCACTTTGTCATTAAATTTAAAGAATGCATTTTTTTTTCAAACATTAACTCTTAAGACAAAACAAGCAGCAATTCCCAGTCTAGAAACAAGAGGTAAGATACTAATTCATATGTTCTGTTGATGAGGAGMGGCTTTACTCTCTCACTTATGATCTCTGCCTCTTGATTTCAGCTCATTTAGCATTGCAGTTTGCCTCCTCCTCCTTCCTGCAAAATCCTTGTGCAAAACCAGCTCTCAGGCTGCACAGGAGTTTTTTGTTTTCTGTGTGAATGGTGGGTTTTCCCAGAAAATACAAGTGTGAAATGTTGTCTATCAAAATTAGGGTGAAAATTTTTGGCAGTGCCTGAAAACATTTAAGGTGAGAATTAACTAAGATACATCTAAAATTTAGAAATTTATTTAAGCTGGTTGAATAGGATCTTTGTGCAGTACAATGAGGGAGAGACACTTCAAGTAAGTAATCTAAAATAAAGATATTTGATACATGGGCTGTTCTCTTTATACTTCTATCTTATATAAATGACWTATGTAACTAACAGGAAAAATTGCCCAAGGTTTATGTGTCCAAAATCAGGTAAGAAAAATTTTATCCTTTGTGGTAAATCCTTCACTGCAGTCAAGAAAATATCTTTAACTTGGTATTCTTGAAAGATTATAACTAGGCAAAGCCTAGCAAGTATCTGGCCTTAAAGACCCCAAGAGAGGGCCTTGTTTCTTTTATATATCTACAGAGAAACCTCATTTCACATATTCTTACTTTCAGCACATCAAATTTAGTCGGGCCAACATATCATAGGGAAAGTGCATATTGTGTAGAAGCAGTTATTTCATTCCATTTCACATCTGAGTAGGCAGAGATTTTGGGGACAACACCAGACTGGAACTGCAAAGAAACTGAGTAAGCTTTCTGGTGACCAAAAGAGAATGAAAACTGGATGACTTCAACTTAACTCAAGTGCAGCAGCACTGCCATCTACTCAGTAAGCCAGATACCAAATGAGTTCCTGAAGGAACCCAAAGTTACAAATTCTGTACATGATAATAATCCTGATGGGGTGGAGCAAGGAGCATCCAAGACAGGCATCTCAGCATCCTTGTGAGAGAGATACATTGTTGTTCATGCTGGGAAGAATGARGAATAATAGGTTTTGTAAACTCAATAATACAGCTGAAAACTGGATGGCAACTGTCTGAGGAGYCATTCTCTGGACTTGTTTCTCAGTAGAATTAGGGAATGGAGATCAGCTTTTTGGTTTCTGGTTTTTTTGGTTTTTATTTTCTAGTGAAATTTGATCAGTTTTGGTGTTAATAGTGAACACAGCTTAGGAGCTGTTGAAAGCCCTGTTACTACAACGCCTAGGATAGAAATCAACAGAAGTCACATGGACAGTAAATGCTGCAACATTTCACAGGAGTAAAAATAAATCTGCATCAATAARTTTGGTAAGAGCTTGAAGCAATTGCGACATTTTTCCATAAAGAGATACCACATGGAATTATGCAAATTATAGTCTTCAGGATGTTAAACAGGATTCAGMCGACTTCCCTGGAGATACTTTCACTTCACTAGTGAGAAAGAAGTTGACTGTTGAGTATAATTTGGGATTTGGGGAATTTTTCATAACAATTCATAAAGAAGAGGTTTGTGAAAAAGGAGTACAAACCAGTCTCCTTGGGCAATGCAAAATGAAGTAATCTGGAAGACTTGATTAATAGTGATGACAAGGATAACATTTTTATCAATAGAAGTGATAAAACCAATGTATTGCAAATTTTTCTCTTTTTAAAAAATTTTTTAAACTAGGGGAGAAATAAGGCGAGGAAAGTACTTTTTTTTTYCTCATGTTTAGGCTAAAACCAGCTGAAGTTTCTTGGAAAGCAGAAGTGTGTTTCAGTCGGCAAAAAGTATGTTATAGCAARCATGTTTCKAGTGATCACAATTTTTAAATACTTGACTACAAGTTGTAAGGACACAGTGGAATTAAGCATGGAGATGTGGCAAAACATTTGGGGATTTTGGGAACAGGGYGACTTAGCTCCAGAGATAATGATACCAAAGGTCTGTAGCAGGTGAAAGAACTACACCAGAAATGTCTACACACACCTTCTTGTCATTTACAGAAAACTAATTGTACCCTGTTAGGGAAGTGAAGGGTGTGGAGCACAGGCATCACAATTTCTAAAAGTTATAGAACATGATTTTCTGCATAAATTTTCTGGTACTTGATAATGGTTTATTTTATCTGCTGTTAAGAAGGACAATTTTTAATTGTTTGCAAAGATGATTGCCTACAGAGTGGAGACCATGATCTGGTTCTATTGAATAGATAATTAAACAGARGACAGTCCTAATCAGGTGCATACATAACTCTTCTAAACAACTAATTTCCCAAAAATCAAGGGSAAGAATGAGTAATATTGAGTAGGTGGGAAATGCAAACAAAAAGTGAGAGAACCTGAAGGGATTATTAGAAGCCAAAAAGCCATTGCTCCACAGTCAATAAAGGAAAATTTGGCCAATAGCCCACCATATTTTGGTGATGGTATCACAGGCCTACTGATGAAGTGAAGCAAGTAAATTTGTTAATAACTATATAGAAATACAGTTTTCAGAACATACTAGTTTTAATCAGAAGATTTTTTAATATCCATCACTGATCATCAAGGTTATTAAGGAAGTGTTTGTTAAGAGTAGACCTTTAAAAACCATGAAAACAACATTACTTTTATCCCAAAGTTAGAGAGATTTCAGACAACTAGTCTGCTGGTGCTCCAATATAATTTAGTTTCCTAAGGAAACAGTGCTTATGTGATCATGGTGTCTGTTGAGGTGTCTGTCTGCTGTCTGCTAACACTTTTCATTTTTTCCAAAATTTCAACTACATTTGAGAAAGTGGTAAAAGATTGAAACATTAAAAAAAAAAATCCTGAAACTTTACAGAATAGAAGTGCTATTTTGGAGTTTCAGTTCTAAAGTTGTACACAAAAAAATCTGTCCACATGGTGATTCAGATGATAGTGTGTATCATGAAAATTATTGTGGTAAATTTAGAAATGTAATAATACCCAGAGATCAGATAGGCTCAGTATTTAACAGTTTGCCAAAGAATCACTATTTTGATTTGAACAACACAATATCACTGATTTTTAGGCATTTTTCATTCAGTTCCTGCTRAAGTGGTTGTTATTTCCTCACATAGAAGCAAGGCAGCATCCTACCTGTAAAGAAAAATAGATTGTGGATCTCTGGATGTCCAGCTTGATAGGAAAAAAATATCTGCCTCAAACAACAATAGCAAGCAGTTTTAGCTAATAAGTCCTCACATTGGAGACAGTGACTTCCAGTTCCTAATGAGATTCAGGTTAGCTGGATTTGCGACTGTAGAGTCACTGCTGCAGACAGAAATGSGAGACTGTTTCAGCTTTCAGTGCAAGAGAACCATCCCTCGAGCTGCATAAATTAAGCGTTATAAAAGGAATTAATTCATCCATTCCTCCTCCCTTATTAAACATTTCCAGAATTTTGAGTCAACAAAACCCAGTGATTCTGCTACCCCAAGCCCAGCAGAAAACAAGACCCTTGTGTGCTYCTGATGTAGCACATTTTATTCAATGGTGCACATCTCTGCAGTCTGCTCGGGTGTTTCATCTGCACCTGCCAATGTGATGGTCAAACTTTAAATGACTTTCCTGTTCCTAGCTGACAAGGTGGTGTTAGGTCACAGGCTTGATGATCACAGGCTCAATGATCTCAAAGGCCTTTTCCAACCTAACTGATTCTGTGATTCTGTAATGGTCAGGTTGATGAGTGGGCAGTACAGGAAAAGAAGCACAGAGCCTTTCATGGTGTGGGAACTTGTACAGTAATACTGAGAGCACAATGGGATGAAGAAAATGGACTGTAATTGTCAACACCTTCAGAGAAATAAGCCAAGACAAATTTCTCTCACAAAGGAAGTCTTCAAAAGTTTGGTTTTTTTAAAAATTATTCTCATGTAGCAATTTTTCCGTAMCTTTTCATTAGCAAGAGCTAGAAGATCAAAATGTATGGCTATTGCAAAATGTGAAAAAAAGGTCAGCAGCTGTAGATCTGCCCTGAATCTACAGCATCAGAAATTACTGACACATTCATTTTTCATTCAGWGCCTCTCCTCTGGAAAGAGTGCTGCAGTACTTTACTGAGGGGTTGCTGAAATGTTTCCTTTCATTGTCTTCTCCCATGAAGTCATCTGTGGATTTCATCATAAGAACAGATTTGCACTCTGTGATCTCCAGAGGGATGGGCCTGCTGTCACACAGTGTTCAGTTCTTTGTCTGAAGAAAYAGGCATCACTCCATGGATGCGCCGTGCGTGGGTTCCTGCAAGCCGGGRTGCCAGCAGGCAATCCGAGCTGCATGAGGACAAACAAATATGAGTCACAGCAGCCAGAACTTAATGCCACTCCATTTCACACTCCAAAGGCAATGGCTCTAGCAGCAGCCTGTTCTTAATATGCAGGGGCATCAGTTCAGGAAAAACACAGCAACCTGCTAAATAGTGGGGAGGGAGAAGGGTTCTCTGAGGGTTTGGAGAATGTTTTTGGTTCAGTGTGCCTTGATATTTTTTACTGCAGTCAATTACCCAAATACCTCTGATTGTAGTTAAACCCGTTTAACTCGTAAGCACAGACAGAGGGTAAAGTTAGAAGGTTAGGCACTCAGCTTTCGATGAATTTAAAACCTGTTTCCCCACATACTTCATGAAAGGATTCTCTCCCTGCAGCCTTTCATAATACATGACATTGMCACCAAGCAGGACTATCAGTTTACCTTGAGCGAGCAGTGCTGAAAAGAAATTTGTTTGCTCAGGTCCACAACTTTTGCAAAGGCAGCATACATTTCTGGCTGTACAATTTGGAGACTCTGAGACCAGAATCAGGCCCTTTTGGTATTTTTTAGGATCCATACAGGCTATTAGGATTTGGTAGTTCTGTGCTGTTTCAAGTCCTTAAAGAATACCTTTTCAAATGAGTATTTGTCAYATCTACATCAAAGACCCTGGAAGCTTAGTTCAGCTTCTTTCTCTTAACACTCCCACTGAGTCTGCTTCTCATAGAGTCACAGGTGTGGGCAAATCTCTTTCTTGCTGATATTTCAGGTAAAACTTTCAGCATCTGACTGAGTCACAAATCTCAAAACATTTAACATGGTTCTTTGGGGGAGGTTCCCTTCACCACCATGACCTGGAAGCAATCCTATAGCCCCTGTCCAAATTTTTATGTGCCTCCAGACAATTTTGCCTTCTGTTATTCTATTAGCTTTGTTTTAGTCTACTATTTTTTTCATGCAGTCACTACCTGAAATGTGAAAGATCAGGTTGCACATGGCTGAAACACAGGTGATACCCTCTTTTGTGATTGCTGATGACAGTCTCTATTCTTTGACTTTGTGAGGAAAGGACCAGAAGTTGCTTGCAGTGCTGATTTGAGCTACATTGTGCATCCTCCCATAAGGATATAAATTTTGCTCATATTCATTTTTGGAAGCAAACAAATGAACCATGAATTCCCTTTAGAGAAACAGGAATGMAGGAGGGATTTCCAAGAATGGTAGACTGGGCAAACATCATATGTAAATCCAGACAATTTCTGTGTCCAACACATTCTTGTTAGATCCTAGWGCTGGCCACATTTTATTTTTATTGCTATATTACCAAGAGAAATCTTATTTTATGGTACAGTCAGTCAATCTGCATGGTTCTCACATTTTCCTCCCTTTCAAAATCCCTTTCATTTCTAGAAATAGCCACATCAATKATTAATTCTACTTCAACTTTTCTTAAATCAGCCAATGTCATGCTGGGCTTTCTCTACCTGTACAGCTGTTGAGGCATACAGAATTTATTCACTATTATTCTGAAGCGTTTCTTAATGTTATRTCTCCATACTTCTTTATCACATTTCAGTTTATAGTTCTTCTTCAGCCTCCCCCAGTGCAGATTTCCATATGTTTGACAGTGTAACTTGTCAGGGAGCCTGTGAACATTGACCATTGAGTTACAATATGTTGCTTTATTTTTTATCTGCTATTATGTAAAAAGACTGGTGGCAGGATTTGCTCAGGAAGAATGTCTCGGGCAAGAACAAACAATGCATTGCCAACTAAGATTCTGCTTTGCTAACATCACAGTCTTTCCAAAACATAGCATGCTACGTTAAGATTGCTATTTTGTGAAGTGGATCTTTTTCCTAATTTCCCTTTTTATGCATGACATTATGTCAGGACAGAGACAGTCAGTTGCCTACTGCAGTCATAACTAAAATAGGCAGTCACAACAAAAAAGTTAACCTGGAAATTCAATAAGAATGCATCTCTAAATGTRTAATTTAATTATCAAAACTAGATTTTGCTGCCCAAAATATTATGCAGGATTGTGGCTGAGAAGATAAAGTACAAGCTGCTTTCAAATAAACAAGGRTACCACAAAAAGAAATGATCTAATATGTCTGCTATTCCAAGCATGCAGGCCAAACATTTGATAGTCAAAATCATTATCTTTAAAATGACATATTATCTTTGGGCTGAATTCTCTCTTATCAGTGTTCAGCACAAATAAGTAAGGGGGGAAAGTGAAAAACATGATTAGGATAGGATGGAAGGATAGTCAAGGAGGACATATGATATTTGTCRTTTCTTAGACCTTATTTGCTTGTCCATACTAGTCTTTGTACTGTTTTCAATATACAAAAGAGATGGTAATGCCAGTTTGACTACCTCTTTGGAAGGAAGTCTTGAAAAGTGCAGTAGTTGCTGCTTTCTCACTATGCAGAATGAAAGCARGAAGTTCAACAGCTGATATTTACTTGCTTACTTTGTATTCCTAATAAATACTCAGAGCAGCTTGCTGCCATCATGAAGGCCAGGCTCCAGAACTGAATTTAATAGTCTTAAAAGACAAAAAAGGGGTTACGTGAGTGTAAAAAAAGGGGAAAGATGACAAAATCTAGTAAACTGTAGGATATATTCTTCAAAGCTTTTCCAGTTCCTTGACTACCTCACATTCTTAATGAATAATGTAAAATTATTTAGGAAMTATTTTTTTCTCCTTTTAGCAGTCAATTTTAATTTATTGAGTTGTTAATGACGCTTCAAAAACCAYTAAACTGTTTTGGTTTTTTTAATAATTGCTTAAATATCCAATCTCAAAAATACAATCTGTTGAGCTAATGTGTGCTCACTGGAGAGAAATTAAGTATCTTAGACCTCTGCACCGCATCTTCTTTCTTGAGAAACAATCAAAAAGAAACTCTTCTTGTGCAAAGTGGAACCCATACATATAGAAAGTTACCCTTCTTAAAAAAAATATCAAGTTGTATAAACACATAAATAAATATTAATTAGCTCTTCCTATCCCCTGGCCAAAGATCCTATCCCCACACAAAGCTCACTTCATGTAATAGAAATGCTAGCACAACTAGCCRCATTACTTACCCTACAGGAGGATTTGGTTTCATATGCAGGTAGCTTTCCATAGCTTTGAAAATAACTAGCAAAGTCTCAGATTTCTGAAAAATCACAAAGGAAAATTTKTGTTTCAATTTAGTTTTTTAAAATAGCTTTCAATTCTTCTAAAAGATACATTTTAGTCAATGTTTTCTTGACAATCAAAGGCAAACAAAGCAGGGYTTTCATCTCTCGGACATTTTCACTGGGGATTTAGTCCTCCTAAAAGCATTTATTATAATTTAAACAATAACATTCAAATTAGCAAAAGATAATGTTTTCAAGATGCCTGTATTTTTTATTCATTAGTTTAGTTTTCTTGATCATGTTTAAGAAAAAAACAAGAACAAAAACGAACCCCTGAGTAATTAAGTCCCTTAAAATTCCTGGATTTTGCTACTAGCCAGRTACCAGATCTGTTGGTAAAATTGTTCTCTTTGTTGGTTATCACTCCAGACAAAAAAAAAAAAAAATCAGATCATTTTATGAATCTCTTCAACAGACGCTGATTTAAAGTGTTTATATAAGAGCTATCCATTATTACTCCAGCCAACATATCTGAAATGTCAAGTGCTCAGATTGAAGAGCTCTTTCAATACACATTCCTGTTAGAAATTTTCTGTAAAATGTAAATTCTGTGAAAAAAAATGGGTTTTTGTGATAATTAAGTTCCTCCCAAGAAATATCTGTAATTTGTGAAACTCATGCTGGCTGTCTAGTTTGGCTTGGTTTCAACTGGCTTTGTTTTAGAAAGGAGGTACACTTAGTTTCTTTTTGGTGCAGACTAACCTTCAGTGTTTTATTTGCTCRGAAAGGTTTCCCAAAAATGATTTCTTCCCCAAAAAGAAGATAGACTTAAATTCAAACTGTTTTCAAGAGTACCCACCCATCTTTCCCTTCTCCTTTCCTCACAACATTTTTATCAGAAGAAGTTACAATTTCCCAAATCATTCCACTAATTGTTGATAACCTATCATAAGAAAATATTCTATTTCAGCATGATGTATATGCTAATATTAATTTACATTTCCTCTYATATAATTTAATCAGTTGTTGAACCATGTGATTTCAGTAACCAGGCCTATCCACGAGAGCTTTCGAACACTATTAGGCCTATGTTAATTTTGGTGCAAAGCAAAAAAATACTTCATAACTATGATAGTTCTTGTAACTCTGCAGACATAATTAAAGAGAAACCACTAAAACCCAGCCACACATCCAGCAGGTAGTAATAGCTTTCAGTCACTATTCTAATAGGATTTTTGTTATTTTGACTGTTGATTTCAGAAAGTTTTTGCTTCCTTCGTTGTCATTTTCTTTATTCAACATGCAAATCCCATTAGTTTCTAGTCACAGCAATTTCTTTTGATACAATGTCATAAAAATTACTAATTCAGACAAGCCATAATCATCCTGCAGTTGGAAATGTGGTGACTGGGTCAAGCAGTGGATTCATCACCACTAGAGGGAGAGTGCATGTATTAAAAAGTAGTTAAATATTCAATTCTGAATATTGCAATGGTCAAAAGGTCAGATACTTCATAATTTGGTTTTGGCCTAATTAATTTCTTCTTTCATAAGCTTTGAACRATGCAAATATTTTTATTTTAATGTATTTGGAAATGGAGAAACAGAAAACCAAATCCCAAAGGAAAATGGGATTTTGTCTGTTTTGTCCCCTAACAGACAAAATTTAGAGTATTAAGTGAATTATTGTACACACAAAAGGTCAGGAYAGTCTAGAAATTCCATTTATTTAATAACTAGTCTCTTCATCAAGTCTAGCACTTGAGCTAGAGCATCTTTGAATCACCCCCTCAGCTGAGTCACAGCAAAATTCTGTACCCTTTTCTGCAAATGAGACTGTTTTGGCTGGAACTAACTGGACACATATGTTGCCACCTGCTGCACATTCTTTAGCCTGAAGTTTTTCAACAGCTTGGTTTATATCTTTGAATAATTTCTTCATTAGAGAAGGTAGGAGTGAGGAAAGGGCAGTTCTTCCTTTGGTTTGGTTTGATCTCAGCCTGGCAAATTACTACCAGGCTGCTCCTAGGTGGGACCTGTTGCTGAAAGAGTACAGAGGTTTATGTGTCAGACACCTATTTTCACTTTTGAAAGAATTTGTTGAGTCAGTGCTGGAAAAAGGTTCCTCTGTATCATAATATTTTATTCAGGTTTGTAGATCAGATTTTAAATGTACATATGCAGATTTTTCTCATATAAATTTAAATAGGTTTCTAGGTTTACAAATGGGTTTGGAATTGYATGTAATTGTGCATGCATAAAATGAAAACTTAGAAAGAATAGTTGAACATTTAGCTTCTTTCATTTGCTTCAGAGATCACATCCAGTACCCTGGATGGAATAGTAACAGTCTCCTTTTTATCTGTAGTGTATTTTGTCACTTGTCATTCTTCTTGTCTTTCTCTCTCTCACACACACACCCTCCCCAGACATTCAAGCCAAGCAACAATAGTCATAGTCAGATTAAATTAAGACTATTATATATCCACGATGGCAYCCTTGTGAAATTTTGTTCAGCTTAATAGAACAAATTCTTAGACATGATTTCAGCCAGCATCAGACACACAGTCAGGGAAGTGTCCCTGGGAACAGAGGCTGTCAGTTTAGTTTGCCATGATTGTGTCTTGCGTTATTCACTGCCCAGAAAGATTCCTCTCAAGYATCTAATGTACTTTATATGCCAAAAAGCATTTTTTAGCACCCATGATTTTATGTTTTTAATCTCCATGATTATTTATAAGGAAAGTTTATATCATAGTCTCATGCTCCATTATTAGTTCTACTGTCAAAATGATTCAGTCATCCACKCAAGTGTTATCCATTACAAATAAGAAATTTGGAAAGATAGGCAGAAAGTTCACAAACAAAACAGGTTCTTAAAATGGTTATTCATAGTTTTCAGGAGATACTTATGAATAATAAATGCACGTGGAGGAGGTAATCAGTCTGGACTTGTATGGGATAGGAATAGGTGATGGCCTACTTATAAAAGTGTCTACCCTTAATGTTACATTAAGGAAAGCAGACTGCAGGTCTTTGGTTTTCAACTCTGGTTATTGAATTATGCATGAGCTTATCTGGAGAGTTCTAAACCAATTTTTTATTTGTAAATATTCATTAAGCTTGTTCACTTATGTCATCTTGAAACCCCAGCTCTTAATGACTGTTGTTCTGAAATAATTTGACCATTTTGTCTTGCAGTCCCTCCCACCATCACAGGAGAGTGCCGGCACTCACCATTGCCTGTGCCTAACAAAGCTAAACCTTGGTAACCAGGCATCCACAAAACATTCATCACTTCACGAGTATCCAGACTCCAAACGATGCCATGAACCACTGCAAGGCCTGACCAGGCCCCAGGGTGTGGGACTGAAAACTGATTTTGGTCTTCTGCTTCTTGGGGTGGCCCTCAGGAAGAAGGGGCAGGGGAAGGAATCTCCCAACCTGGAGCATGCTTGGGTGGAGGAAGGAGGTCAGGGAGATGCCAGGGAAGGGAACGCTGGTGACAGTGCCCAAAGCCAAATAGAAGCAGTCAAGTAGGTGACAGGGAGCCCMTGATCCTGATCCTGATCCTGATCCTGACAAGGAGGGTGTTTCCAGAAACCTAACTAAATAAAGTCTTTGTAAGACAGGAGGAGTGGGGAAAAGAGACTGTAAAGAAAGTAAAAAAAGCCTAAAGGCATTTAGCATACTTGTTAGCTTGKCAGTATTGAGTAATTTAGCAAGTACCTTCTCCTTACTAACCAGAACAGAAAATGCAAATAAATGAAAATAAAGCGATTCCAGCCAGAAATACTGATTTTTTGATTGTGAGTTTTTAAATTCAGTTGAACACTTCTCAATATTAGAATAAATTTTAAAATAATAATTACATATCATATTTTATGTTAACAGCTGTTCACATAATGTGAGAGAAGAGTCTATTATCCATTCTTCAAAAATAAAAATATTTATAGCAACTGAATCTAACAATTTTAACACATTATGTTTTGGCTCCTGAGCTTGAACTTGCATAGAATTAAATGGACTTAGATCCATTTATGCTGGTGTTTACTAYGTCCACAGGGGCTTAACCATAAACAATTTATCTTATTTCTATTATCATAAATATAGCTTAATCAATGTAAGACATAACATAAAAAGAACAGACAAAACCAAATTTTAAAATATACATGCTTTTTTTTTACATCATCAGGAAAATAAATCTCTTTTCCAATATCATTGAGAGGTGCTGGAATAATTTCTCCCCCATAGGCCTAATGGCCAGGTCACATAAATTTTCAGATAAAAATTCTTTTGAAAAAGAAAACCTTGCAGTCACCCCTCAAGCAAGGCTTATTATTAAACATTAATACCTCCCTGTGAAGTATTCCATGGTCTCCCCTTCTTAAGTGAGAAAGAAAGGTGCGTTTAGAATGACTAGTGTTCAGACTTAAGTAGAAACAAAGTAAATTAAAAGTAATAACTTCTTTTTTATTATCTTTTTACCTAATCTGAGGATATCTCAATAATGCTGCATTTCTGAGGGRCCTRGGGTTTAACAACTGTAAATGCTAGYTTTGCTTTAGGACTASACAAACATGATACAACCACCCCCCSCAAAAAAGAAAATTAACAAAGAATATCAATTATAGAAAAATGGAGAGTGTTCTGGGAAACTTAAATTACAAATCCCTAGAGCTCTGAAAAGAAGAATAAGGAAATTGCTTTCTCCCTTTGGGCATGACCTTTTCTTTTGAATGGATTCCACAGAATAAAAAGAGGAATCATCTTTTATTTAAACAGGAAGCAACTTGAGGCAGTTTGGGGCTCTTGGGAATATTTAAACACATGCTGAGAAAGAAATTGAAAGCCATGACTATTTCAAGGACAGAACTTCAGCGATCTATGCCRTTAATGTGATACCCAGTCCTCCTGACACCAAGAGCAAAAATAGCATTTATCCTTTTATCAATACGCAGCATTAGCAATGCAACTGCCTGTGATAATGTCTGAAATTATGGAGTGAGCTGTTTTCAGGGCCTTCTGGAAGGAGTGGACACTGCTGGTGGGTCCATTAAAAGTTACATTAGGGTAATTTAATTCCTCCAGCCCAGCTCCATTCACAGCTCCTCCTTTCTTCCAAGTTACAGTCTGTTGAATCAATAGCCATTAGAGCAAATCAACCTCAGTGGGAAAACGCCCTTGTCAAACCCCAGCCTGACTCATTGTCATCATTTCAGATCCCCCTTAAGCAAGAACAAAGTCACTTTTGAATTCTCAGACAAGATGTACTCTATTTTAAAGCAATGCCAGAGCCAGCAAGCAATGCCATGGAGCTGTGATACCCGTAGAGGAAACTCCAGCAAACAAGGCGCAAAACAGCTGAGTCTCATTTCAGTGTCTCTTTTTTCACTTGCTTCTATAAGAGCAGCTGCAGCCTCCAAAATGAGACCCAGATTCCTGATTTAATCTCTTGTCTTGTATTTGCTGCTAAATGACATTTTACATTTGTTTTAATGACAGGCTATGAGCCATTGGCTCTCTGTGGCATTCCAGAAGAGCTGAGTCCCTTTACACCATTCTGCTCACTTTTACTGGCACTATCACACAGCAGGATAATAGGGTCTAAATCCACTTTCATTTTCTCAGGGTGTTCACCTGGTCAGAAGAGTATGTCCAGAGACCTGACATAACCATGCACATGAGTAAGAGGTGCAGGGGCCTTTCAGGATCAAGGCTGCATTACCCTCCTCTTGGGAGACAAGACAAAGAGTTCTGAAGCAAACCAGGGACCATAGTCCCCACAGCACAGGACATTACAAGACTTTGTGTAAAATCTGAATGCTCTCTAATCCACAAAGTATTAAAAGATACTACCTAGGGTTTGGAAAAATAACATATTTCCAAGGAGATTTTGRCCACCAAAAAAAAAAGATTCTATCACAGTCAAGCTAATAGTATACAYTCTATGAATATATTTGAGCTTGCACTTACTAGGTGGAACTCCATGAATAGATTATTCACAACTGAAAATGAGTTTTATTTTTGTGTCCTTCATTGCATCTTCCTCTTATTTTTTACCAGCCCTAATGTACACTTCTTTTTTTTTTCTTTTTTTTTTTAATTAATTAACTGAGATAAGTGCCAAAGTCCTGTGGCTTAATGTACACTAATGAGTATGACATGATTTTCAAGCTGTAATATGGAACACTGAAAATGTGTTATTCATGCAGGGAAAAACATTCCATACCTATTTATAAACCTCCCGAAATGATGAATCTTTCAATGCTGCTACCTATTTATAAACAGCTCAGGGGCATAAAGTACACTGATAATTTGATGACCCAATATCACATTATATTCTGATTTTGTTTGATASACATGCATTCTGTAATTTGTAAGCACTCACATTGTAATACTTTATGGCATATTYTGAATATAATAAATTTGCAAAGTTTTACAGATAAACCACAATAGTCACAATCAATTCTCTCTTATTTACTGTTCATTACAAATTATTTGTTTACCTCTCATGCTTATGTTTTAGATTCTAAGTAACAGAATAAGGCTAAGGTCCTAACAATACTTTGAGCACACCTTGTGGACTTTTTTCTTGCTACAAGTGCTTTAAATTCAAGTAAAAGCTGAGCATGAGACAGATGAAAATGGATGGAAAGTATGAAAGCTTTGGTTTAATATGGCTCAAGGCTGAGAGGAATAATAGATTACAGGGAAATAAAAATTGATGCAGACTCTGCTATTTTAAACAGGGATATGAATGGCAATAAGAAACAGAGGAGATGAACTGGAACAAGTTCAGATTAAGAACTGCTAGGCTAGTATGCTTTTTTAAGCATTATTGTAAGATTTAAAAGATAGAGAGATGTTCTTCCTTGCTACAGTGTATAGTGATATCTTATTAAACTTGGGCTGATTATTGGAAATTTACTTCTGAAGGAAATGCACCAGGATGATGACATGAGATTCAGATAGAAAGGCTGAGGGGTTGCAAAGAGCCATCTCATGAAATCCATTTTTGCCTTTTCTACACACAGAAACCCTGATCCTTCAGAGACAGAGATATTGCTTCTGGACTATAAATATAAGAGTGGGTTTACTAAATTTGGGATGCTTGAAATTGGTCAAAGGAAATCTTACTGACTTCAAGCTAAATGTGCATTAATTCTGATACACTCAAATCAGTGGATTACAGACAAGACTTTTAAGGGTTTGAAGCATGTTTTTCTTTAAAGGTTTTGAAAGCAAGACTCACTTCTCTTGCTCTCCAAAAATGAGCTCTGATACAAGAGTCTTGACAATTAATTAATTAATTGCAGGAGTGGATGGCCCCTCATTTATATAAATTAACTTCCAATCAGGGACATGCTGTGATTCTAGGCAAAATATTRCTTTTTAAGAAAAGTATTTCTTAAGTTAAGCACCGATTTCAGCAGAAGGGACAAAAATTTCCTTCATGCCAGCTTGCATGTTTTCTGAAAATGTTTSTAAATTATATGTAATAGCTTTGCAAATTCAGGTAACTGTTTTTACAGTTTCCAGGTTTCAGAGACAGAAAGCTGTTGCTTTGTCGCTGTAATAGTTTTATTAAAAAGTTTCTCTTAATTTCAATTGAGCTTCTATTTTCTAAACTATTCTACAGTAGTCTAAAAAAGATAAAATCCTTATCATACATAAAACTTTCATTTTAGAGGAACTGTTCCATTCCAAATGGATGATAAATAYGAACAGCATTAAATGAATAAGTGTTGTTATTAAAAATTTGTCTTATACAATTTCTACCTCCTCTCAACTCAGCACTAGAATGTCGTTAAATACAGATGATCCAGATATCCCCCAAAGTGCTGGCAGAGCAGTATGAGATGAGGATGAGGTACTTGGCYGAGGTAAACTCAGAGATTCAACACATCCCTGCTGATTTACTCCAAACAAAGAGCCAGCCTGTTATTTTTAGCTTGTAAATTTTACTGGAATTTATCATCRCTTGAACTCTCCAGTGGAGCATCGGTGCTCCCATCTACAGGCAGAGCATGTATAGGGCACTAGCTCCTCTCCCACACAGCCTCAAATTGCTTCTGCCACTCTTCCATCCAGCCATCCCTGCAGCTCGCTGACAAACCTCTCTAAATTACAATGAGGCGGCTGCCCACACAAATGTGCTGGCTGGTTTGTTTCGCGCAGACCCAACATACCACCTCCACAGTCACAGCAGCCTGTTTCAGTGATTACAAGTGTGAAAGAACAGCAACAAACTGAGCTCACACACCAAAGATCTCAGTTTCAGTGGTGAAGGATGAGTGGGCTTTATACYGAGATTCTTGTTCTCTTCCCTGTGATCTATCGCTCCTTCCAGGACTTCCTTAGCAGAAAGTTCATAAACCAAAGTCACAATGGAAGTTGCAGCTCCTCCTACACAGTGCATGGCATCCTGCCACCAGGGAGGCAGCTTCAGGAGTTTGTTACAGAATCAAGTAATACTTAAGTTTTGTTGAGTGATTTTGTTGGAAGTTTCAGCATGCAGACACCACTACGTGAAGACTTTGATGGTATATTTGTTTTTTTAAATGTCTGTATTGGGTTTGTGTGGCCAGGTTTTGGTAGTAGGGGGCTTACAAGGGCAGGTTCTGTGAGAAGCTGCCAGAAGCTTCCCCCATGTCCAACAGTGCTAATGCCAGATGGCTCCAAGGTGGATCTGCTGCTGGCCGGGGCCAAGCTCATCAGCCAGTGGTAGCACCTCTGGRATAAGAGTTAAGAAGGAGGGAAAGTTGTTGCATAAGATGATTGCAGCCAAGATAGGAGTAAGTATAACTGTGAAACAGCCTTGCAGACACCTAGATCAGTACAGAAGGAGGGGCAGGAGGTGCTCCAGGTGCTSGAGCAGATTCCCMTGCAGCCCCTGGTGGAGCCCATGGCGAGGCAGCTGTGCCACTGCAGCCCAGGGAGGGCCAATGCTGGARCAGAGTGATACCTGTAGGAGGCTGTGGCTTGGTGGGAAACCTGTGCTGGAGAAGGACCTGTGGCTCTTTTGAAACTCACTGTTTGATTGACCAAARGTGCAAACTCCATAAGAGATAAAATCCATGCACAGATTGAAAATATTCAAACACCTAAACTTTATGGATATATTAACCTAGAGATCTAGTGTAGGCTAAGTGRGACTTACAAAGCTGCTATCAGCCTAAGCTGTGTATACAGATGTTTCTTAAACCACTAATTTACTCCTTTTTTGCTCTATTTGCAACATCAGGTGGTTTCCAATATCTTCAAAATTTTATAATTAAATAGCTAAAGCTGTTGTATACTTGTAGCTAAATATGTTGGTATTTGTGTGTAGTTTGTTTCAGTTTCAGACTTACATCTGCATCTGRATTTAACTGTTTTTCACACTCAGGGAAACACTGAATGTATATTTTTAATATTGAGAACTTCACAAACAATGCTGTAGATCCCTGCCTTGGAGCAATGAGTCATGAGAAGTAGCTCAAGGACTGAAATGATTACTTTGAAAACTGTATTTTTAACTACRGGAGGAAATAACTTTCATTATCATCATATTGGCAAAGTACTTGAAGGTAATAGCTCCATCAGGCAATTTTTTCCCTAGTCCTTATGTCAGAAAATAAAACTTTAAAAAAGCCATCTTTTTTTCCAAAACACTCTTCACAGCAGCAGAAAGTTAGATGGAAAGGCAAGGTACCGACACTGTCAAAATAAAATGTGTTGAAGAAAATAACAGGTGCATAAAAGAGTAGGAAAGAAAATCTCCCTCAGGATMAATTAATTTCATATGGTACTTGTTTAAAGAGCTGTTAGGACCAGAAACCTTAAGAAACCTAACTATTTTTTTTAATTCATAAAATTTAAAAAATATAGTTTGAAAAAAAAAATTGTATGAAGCCTATACACCTATAATTCTGGATAATAAACTATGCCTGTAATCAGGCATCTTTCCCATCAAGAAAGGAATCATTTTCACTGTTCTATTTGCTATAAGACTTGAAATGCATAAACAAGGACTAGCCTTGGGTTGTGTTCTCTTTTGCAGTCTGCCATTTGATCCAACTGGATGAATTTCTGTATTCAGGCACTCCAGCAAGCAGCAGAACAGCCCAACATGACTGTCTCTCTGGCTGTGCAGTAACAACAGGGCCTGTCTATCCAACAGCAAAAATCCAACAGATCTTGTTTACAGGATATCCAACATATCCTTTATGTAAGGAGCATGTGCAAGGTGCATTTTAAGGTTGTCAGTAGGAGCCCAGAAAATTCACATATCTGATACACAAAAATCAGTCTCCAGTGCTGCATTTTTCATACACATCTCTGCAATATTTGGAGCTAGATTAAGTGACAGGATATATTTTGAATCAGGTAGCTTACATGTGTATCTGTAATCCAGCTTGGCTGAGTTGAAATATGGGCTTTTGTTGTCCAGTCAGCATAAGCACAAGAGAGCACAAAGCCTCCTTACTCAGTGTAGATSACCAGCCCTGCAATAGACAACAGTACCTCTCCTAATTTTCATGCCTAATTTTTATAGAAGTTAGTCCAAAGCCCCTSCTTACAGGCAGCCTTCTCAAAGAAGCTGGAATAAGAGCTGCTTGTAACAGAATAGGCCAAATCCTCTCTATCAATTATAGCTTCAACACTCCATTTAGCAGCCACCATCTGCCAAAATCTGGCTAGAGTTGGGGTGGTCCCCAGGCAGGGTTTGCCAAAGTAGTGACAAAATGCTGAAACAGGCTTCTTTCAGCTTCTGGATGGAAAAATCACTGCTTAATGAAAACTTCAAAACACTTTAATTCCTCTGACCCTTTCAATATAGACAAGGATGTAGCCATGGGGAAGTTTCATAAAGTGTTGGTTGTTGGTCTCACTGGCTGATAAGTGCAAAACAGCTCAATGCTGTGCTTAATCTCTTTTAAACTGTTTGATCTAAGAGAAAAACTGTACATTTCCGAAACTATTTCATCCATATTTTCCTTAMAAGGGGCCTAAAATGATAATGTGCTTAAGCTGCCTACAATACACTGCCCATTGCAAGTCCTATACTCTTCRTGTACTTTCCTGGATGTCTCAAATCCCTGATGGATCAGCACAGCTCAGTAGAAAAAAGAGCACCAGACCAYGCCCCTACAGTAGGACCATGCCAGGACACTTTGGCCACCTTGGGGGTTCCCTCCTTCCTCATTAGGGACTCCTCCCTGTGCAATGCATGTAAAATTKTTAAAGTGTGAATGTATGGCATAATGTAAATACAGGGAACACAAAGGGCAATAAGCCTAAATTGTCCGTGGTTTGTTTGTGTTCCTCTCAGGCACACCTACTTCCTTGTTCCTGACATATCTCTGTTCACTTTAACAGGTATAGCTTAGGTTTGAAAGGGCTGCTTATCTGAGGTAGTCATATTTTAACCTCCAAAAAACTTTCCCTGATTTTAATTGCTTTCGAAAGAAAATATGGATTCATATTTAGTATTTGTTTATATGCATGCTATTCTCTATGGAAATCTGTTCCTAATATGCTGGTCACACAATGTAAGGAAATATTTCTAAATTTTCCAGAATGTTTCATTTTAATGACATTTTTATTAATTACAGTGATATAATGAACCAGACCCATTTACAGCCTCTGCAKACTTCCCACACAAGCAGAAGGTTTTAAAGTCTTTGATTTGCAGTGTGGTTACAAGTGAAATTAATCAATACTTGCTAATAAAATTTACAGCAGGAGAAAGAAAATGATTGAAGTGTGTTTCAGCTTCAGCAGACCTAATTGCTTTCCCTGTCTCTCAGTAACTCCAGCTCAGGTGATATCTAGGGGGGATGAAGTTTAGATTTYCTGTGAATATCAAAGCCAGCAGTCATAGCTCTATTTGTGTTATTTATTGAGCACAGGGACTGTAGGTGCCTCAGTCCTGAAAATTCTATGGGGCAGAACAGCAGGGTGACAGTCTCCCTCTGAGGCTGTTGAACAGCACTTGCTGACTRAGACAAAGCAGACCCTTGCAAAAGGAAGACTGACACATTCAGGTTCTTACATTTAAGTAGATGTTTTTGTGTACTGGATTCTCTTCTCCATCTCTTTTAACCCCCTCATATGAGAAAGAGAAAATATATTTTGCAAATATATGGTTAACTATACAAAGGGCAAATAGTTAAGGCTACAAAAATATTACTATGAGAGAGTTGTTTTATGACTTTTTGTAGCCAGCACAGATTCCTCTGGTTTCACTGGTTCCTGATCACAGCATTTTGACCTATTTTCCTGCCTTGTTTTTAAAACAGATAAACTGCTTTAACTTTGCCAAACACGCATTCTGTTGATCACCAGGCTGTCACTCAGCTGCTCTTTTTCATTCTCCTCACAAAATTAAACATTGGTTTTGGTTTTTTGCCTTGGGGAACTTGTATCAACCYTTTCACATCTCACCAAAGGCAGTGACCTAAGAGTGATGTAATCTCCTGCCTTGACCTTCTGGGCACCCTTGGCTTGCTCTAGAAGTTTCCACGCTGTTTCAGTCCCTTTTTTTTTTTTTTTGCCAGGCTGCCTATTCCTAGTGCCATGCTGGGCAGCTGCAGTGATCTTTGTCTCTTGGGCAATGTGCTTTCCAGTTTGGTTCTTTTCAGGACAGCTGCTGTTCTTCCCTCCAGCTGTTACTGTGTTGGCCATGTTTGAGCRCATGAGATAAGAGAAATCAATATCTAGCAGAATCAAGGGAGTCTTGCTGGCTGTTTTTCATCTGGAGGATTCAATTATTTTCATTGTTTAAAATGTCCTATAAAATAAAGTTGGCTGACAATAATGTATAGTCAAATAATTTTTACCTTCAAAAGCTGCTGTTTATTTTTTGTAAATCAATTAATTTGGTCTCTATATAGGTTAGACTTTTTTTTTTTTAAGAAAAAGTCCCTTCCTTTCTCTTCCWTTTTTTTATTATCATGTAATGATTCATTTACCTGTTCACCTGTTCACTCAAACTGTCTCYTGGCTTCCCTGCTGTCTTGAGAGACTACCTAGGACAAAGGCAAGACAAAGATAAAGGAATAAAGTAGGGATTTACTAAAAGGCCTTCAAAGGATACRCCCTGGGCAGTACAAGAGCCCAGCCATGGATCCACYCAAGATGGACCCAAGATGGAATCCAAGTCCTGAGTTTTCACACTTTTACAAGTTTTTGGTCCATTTACATATTGGAGTTAATTGTCCAATTACAGCTTCAGGCTATGCAGTCCCATCCTTCCAGTYTGCTCTCCTCAATTTGCTGTTGTTTACACTTTTTGGGTCCGAAGCTGCAACRATGTCCTTGGTTCTTGGCTGGAAAAGGATTGTTTTGTCTGACTAAACTGTGAGGAGAACTTGCTAACACTTTATATGAAGTTCAGAGTTAACACTAATGCCGTACAGAATCTGGATAACATGAAAGCTAAAACTTAAGGCATTAAGTTTTATTCCCAATGAGCAAATGCATGGCAGAAGAAATAGATCTTGTGCTGGACTACAGTTAAGCTCCAGTTAGACAAATCTCCCCACAGGACAAAGCACTGCTGTGTTTCTCTTTTGGGCTTCTACTTTTTTTCCTACAGAAATAAACTGTAGAGATGSATGTTACACCTCTTAACACTAAACATGGAACTCCTTCTCTTTCCTCAAGCATCTTCCCAAGAGGTGGGARTACAGAGCAGACCCCAGTGTAGGAAATGTATGTTCATAAGAGAAAGTGCATGCATGGTTGGGCTTTCTGCACAACACACTCTCTGAGTATGCATGAAATATATTTCAAAATCTGAAAAATTAATTGCACCTTTTTCTACCTCTGTCTTCCAGAACAATGGAATAACGGCTCCAATAAAATGTTTGTGACAGAAGCTGCCATGGCTAATTTCTTTTGGATTGCTATCTTTAACTTTTTCCACTACATACTGTCAGATCCCACAAGGCTTCTCCTCATGGGTTTATAATCCATGAGGCTTTGGAAGTAAAAGTTATGTTTTTCCTTTCATGACTTTGCCAGAATATGGYGAATTGAAGTCTTGACTATGTCTGGACCTTTGTTTTCTAGTTTCATTTCATCTGCTCAGTGATCTGCCAATATTTCATAGCTTTTCCTATATCCTACATTCATTATGATATTACACATTTACAGTTTATCATGTCTGTTTTTGTAATTAAAGGATTATGCTTTTGGTACTTATAAACTGATTTTTTTGCTTACTTATGTCTTTGGACAATCCACCTAGAAGATTAATTTCCTCTGCATCAATTTCTAGGAAAATATCATTTTTAGTGCTTGAGAAAATAAAACATCCAAATTTCTTTATTTATAGCTCTATTCCAAGACCACTCTCAAATGCACTAGAACAGATTTGAAAAACGAGGCTGATCAGAATAGTTTAGACATATGTGTTTTTTCCCAAGCACACAAGATTGCATTTGATTTAATCCTATAATCTTTTGAGAATTTCTAGCATTGATTATGAAAATATTTATACTCCCTACAAGTGTGTCCATTCAATTCAAGGRAATTTATCCAATTACTTCAACACTCTTTGTCTTGTAAGCAGATTTATTCAGGTGAGATAATTGATTGCTGGGTGAGGGAGTTCAAGGTGGTTGATTTTAAAACCATATGAACAAATAATAATTCAATGGGAATATTTAAAATGAAATCATGATGGGAAAAATGAAATAGTTGATTTACTTATTCACTGCACATTTACAAAATTGCTTTTGTATAATTTTAAAAAGTCAGGAAATAAAATCACTTAAATTAGGTCCAGGGATAACAAGCATAATGAACTTCCAAACTTGAATGAGCAGGGTATTTTCCTCATGCTAGAATCTGTACTATAATCTTATCTACCTAATAACAAGATCTATTCTATGAAGTTTTCTGAAGTCACAGTGGATCCACAGAGGTGAAAAAAGAGTCAAATATTAACCTCAAGCTCTTCCATTAAAAGCTAACCTGAAACAAGCTGTGCTTTTACACCAAAGAGAGATCCTTGTCAACAGTGTTTCCTTCAATTATTTTTGTCAAAACAGAGACCTGTGATATACTTCTTTTGACAAAATGCATACAGTGAAGGTATCTGCACCTAAGCTAAATGCACAGACCCCCTTTGTGGCCAATGGGCAGAACTGGAAATTGCAGAGTGCATCTTGCCTCTCTGATAGTAAAGGTACATTATGAGATCAGATACATACCAGAAAAATTCCATTTCTGTTCACTGTCTGCAGGCAAGGTCTAACCCCCAGATCACGTGTTTGTATTGCACATAAGTGGAGTTTGTTTGAATCTTAATATTTCACCTCAATTAAAAAATTAATATCAGAGCCCTTTATCTCAGTGTACCAGGAAACTTCACCATTTTTTTACAGACCTCCTTATTTGGAGTGTTTCACATATGCCTTTGCCTCAAAAACTTCCTTTTAAGTCTCCTTCTGTTATTGCTGAAGCTTAGCTGCAAAAAGAACACAATTTCCCAGAAAAAGCTTCAGAAAAGAGTTATCAGAATATATATTATAAAATGTATTTTTTATTGTTATGAATTGGCCTTTTAAAATATTTACACAAAAATTTCCAATTTGCAAAATAATTTTAAAAGGGAACATCTTAACAGAAAACTATTAAATATTCTCTGTGTGAATGGAAGAAACCATATAAAATATCTTAAAATCTCAGAATGTATTGATTTCATCGTAATTTGCAGGATGATCTGTCCCCTTTCTCACTACACAGTTTACTCCCTCTGACAAATGCAGCAGCACAATACTATGTTTTTCAGGCTCTTCTAAAGGTTGATTGGCTTTTCAAGCTATGTACACGCATTGATCCCATCTCTGAAACATGACAGTGAAAACAAAATCCTGGTCAAAACATTTGTCTTGATGAGTCACTTATTGACTTCGAGGGAAATTATTTTTAAACTCTGTTTCCAAGAAAGRTACCTTGAATGCAAGCAGACTTCAGAAGAAGAGTGAAAGTTTCCTACCTGAAAGGTTCTTTGAATTATGAACAGTTATATTAATTGTTTAAGTTTGTTCCAAAGCTCCACCTACTCAACCACATTATGAAAATCACTTTCTGKATTGCTTCAAGGATGAACTAAGACAGATTGTCCATTGCTGTTGTTGCTGTCAGATTTTTGCCTTGCTATTGTGCTCGGAGAAGAATGGRTGCTTTTCCTGCGTGTCCATTCCTTAATAGGTGAGCACTCCGGAACTGGAATTGTATATAGGAGAAATCGTGTCCCACCAGCTTCAGACCTAGTCCAATACAAAGAAAAGTGGCTGGTTTTTTCTGGATGTCTGTACGAACGTGAATTATACACAGTCTTATGAAAGGTACTTCCAGAAATACTGTCAAAGCCTTTAACGTGCTGAATTCCTGACATAGCTTGAGAACAGCTCACATTCCAGACCTTTTTTTCCCAAAATGAGACAAAGGTATTTTTCTTCAACATGTTTGTTTGACACTGACTTCAAAGAGCTAATAATGAAACACTTGCTGTGGAGAAGTCTGATTGATAGAGTAATAGAGATAAAATTGCTGGATTSTTTTGGTGTTTATTTCTAGAGTACAGATTTTTAAAACTTTGGAAATTTCCTTGTTAACGGTATTAGTACTGTAGCACAACATAAATGACCTATTTTCAAGAAACAGTATGTTCGCTCAGCTGGACTTCTCTGCYACACAAGTCATATAACTTTAATAAAAGATATTGTCATTTCTCTGCTATAGTTTATTGTGGTTATAGACTTGAATATGAAAACCACCGTTTAACATGCATTTTCAAGCCATCAGGAGGAAAAGTTCAGAGCACCATATTTTCTTCCAAAGTGCTCCTTATTAACATCAGGCACTCAAGAGAAGCCCAAGCGTCAGTTCCTGAGGTACTACTGATATGAGTGGGAAACTTCCTGTTCTCACCAAAGCCACAGCAGCATTTGCTCATATGAGTCAAAGGACATTCTGTGTCCTAACCAGAAATGTCAACTGCACTAAAATCTATCACTGAAACCAGAAGAAAATACTAATTTTTTTTATGTATTTTATTTTCTTTTTTATTCTACCCTCACAGAAGCTTTACCTTGCCTTGTTTCTGATCTTTTTGTCAAAATTACCAAGAAGCCACTTATACTTTTTAAACATATTTTGTATACATATTTTATTTATAGTTCTACATTTGTACTTTATTATGCAATTTATTTTGTGTTGTGAAATAAAAAAATGTTTAAGTTAATATCTCCACCTTATTCCCCAGCCCCTTGCCATGCACTGACGGTGTCAGTGTTCTTCTGAGGTTTTTTCTGCTACTCCAAAACTTGAAGCATTACTTCCTAATAATTTTAGAATCAAACACAAAGCTCCTACAATTGTTAAAGAATAAAAAGAGTCCAATTCTAAGCATTTATTTGYGTCACATACAGACAATTATGAACTTCAAAAAACAGAGAAATCAGTGCATAGCAGTTGAGCAATATAAATGCAGGGCAACACATCTGAAATTTTATCTGCAGGTCTCAGTTTCACAATCCTTTTGAATGCAATGATGTTGCACAAGTATAATGCAAGACAGAATGTAGTCATCTGCAATCAGTAGTCAAGAGCCAAGAAATGACTTCAAGTGTGTGTATAATGACAGCTTTTTGCTGGCTTCCAGGATATCAAAGACACTGTGCAAAGAGCCTCATAACTGTTTCATTATATTACTTCTAAGGGTGGGATTCAGCGCAATTGTTTTAGGAAACTTTTTCTGACCACAGTATCTAAAGAGATCTTTAATGCAATACTTCTGATTATGAAATTATTCTAGGAATTCAGTAAGCAAATTCACAACATCCTTCTCCACAGTAAAGGAGGAACCAGATAAAATCAGTTCAACTCCCCAGAAATCAGTGTTACAGCAGCCAAAAGTTAGGCCCAGTATGTTATAATGCCTGGAAAGGACACACAAAATTTCCACTTTTCCACATCAAGGATGAATCACTTGTCTTTAGCAGAAATGCTAAATAGAATAGAGAAGGCATATGTCAGAAGTAAGGGAGAGGAGAACTTGAATAATTTTGTATTGTTGAAAAGCTCAGTTTAATATGAAATGAAAAAAAATTTACTTAAACTATCTGCAAATGAATGAGCCATAGATGAGGGAAAGCCATACTTTTTGTATTAAATCAGTCCATTCATTTAACAGTTGGATGTGTTGATAGCTGAATTACCATCTGCCATAAAAGCAGATGTTTTTCATTCGTGTTTTAATGAATCTTATTTTTCTAATCAACTTTGTACAGAGCAAAAATCTGCTTTTAAGAAGCACTGTATCTTCCATACACTGGACTACTTTGGCCTGTCAAAATTACAGACTATCTTATCAAATTAAAGTGTTTATGTGTATGGTGTATGTGCTTCCTTTTATGGTCTGAAATGCATCCTTGCTCAAGCAATTATTCAATCCTATTCCTTTCAAAATGAAGTAGTGACACTTCAAGCTTTCCTAGAACAAGGCTGTGGCAATCCATCTGCAATTTGAGTAAGACCATGCAGATATTGAAATAATTACCTCCCACTATTATCCATCGGCTCTCAAGTAATTACCTGCTTCCATTAGCATTTTATTTGATTCACTAATTACCTTCAGAAATGCTGGTAGGATGTGCACTACCTGAAAGGATTACATTCAAATTAACCAACAAAGGTTTTGTTAAGATGTCAGCATGAAAGTAGAAGTCAAAGTGGTGTATAAGAATTGTCAAGCAGTAAAGTACAAATCCTTTAATTTCCATTGGCCAAAGTCACAGAAAGTTTCATGTAATGTGCCCTTGGAGCCCAGGAAGCCAATCATGTCCTGGCCTGCACCCAAAGCAGCGTGGGCAGCAGGGCAGGGGAGGGGAGTCTCTCCCTCTACTCTGCGCTCATAAGATCTCATCTGCAGTGCTGCATCCAGCTCTGGGGTCCCCAGCACAGGAAGGACATGGACCTGTTGGATCAAGTCCAAAGGAGGTCACCAAGCTGATCAGAGGGCTGGAGCACCTGTCCTCTGCAGACTGGCTGAGTTGGGGCAGTTCAATCTGAAGAGAAGGCTCGAGGGAGACCTCATAGCACCTTCCAGTACCTAAAAGGGTAACAAGAGAGCTGGAAAGGGACTTTTTACAAGGGCTTAGAATGGTAGCACAACAGGTGACAGCTTTAAACTGAACGAGGGCAATTGTAGATCAGATATTAGGAAAAAACTCTTYAGTGGAAGAGTGCTGAGTGACTAGAATGAGTTGCCGGCAGAAGTGGTGGATGTCACATTCCTGGAAGTGTTTAAGGCTAGTCTGGATGGAGCCCTGAACAAGCTGATCTAGTGGAAGGTGCCCCTGCATGTGGCAGGGGAGTTGATCTTTAAGGTCACTTCCAACCCAAACCATTCTATTATTTACAAGAAGGAAAAAACAAGAGAATGACACCTCTCACATCCATTCTGACCCTACAACCAGTTTACTGTGGAACAATATTGACATAATTTAGGTCTAGTTTATCACACAGAGAGTTATATGAACACACTGGCACAGAGTTTCTTAAAGRGTAGACCTCTGAAGTGTACATCACTACTGTCTTATTATGCACTATATGTACTATAATATATATATATGTATATAATATGTTGTACTATATACAATATATATATTGTACTATACAATATTTATACTGCTGTTTTAATTTTTTGACTGATACAAAGAATCTAACCCTGTTATCTTGTGAATGAAACCTCCTAGTTCTTGTCTTCAGTCATATATTTATACATAGATAATACTACTTGGGTAAACTGCCAGRCTTCCTGACAGATGCCCGTACATTTTTATTTTGCAAAACATTCTCTGTGACCCTTCCAGAGCCTCCTTTAGTGAAGTGTTGACCATTGAGAGCCCTCAAAAAAGCTGTGTAAATTTTCACTGCAAAAAGAAAGGATTATTTGGAGTAGGTAAATTTACCAGCARAAAAAGTTTGAGTTTGGTGGTAAGGTGYTGTCCATATTGTCACAAACCTACAYAGAACCAACACAACTRTCTAAAGGGTCAGAAAATTYATTACAATATTCTTGAAAGGACTTTTTTTTCCATTCCAGACTGCCCAAAATKGACTTAAAGCTAAGAAAAATAAATTGAGACAGTAACAATTCTGCTAATAACTTGTCCCATTGACCCTTTTCTAGCACTTTCACATCTGATGCTAGCCATCTGAAACATAGGCATCYAGGCTATAWTTTAGTCAGTGAAGAGGAACATCTMCATTGTGACATTCACCCTGATCAATCCCATTCGCTGATATTGCTACACTCATTCTTGCTGTTGGCCAACTCACCCTCTGGAAATGGAAATGTCCTACTTATGCAGCAAACCCCATATTGCAATCTTTATGCAGCAAAACAATCTATAGGTAATATCATCTTAGTCCAGGAAAACAAAAAGCTCTCGTGTCCTGGTCCTTGCCTGTTCTCCAAGCATGAGCTCAGGTAATCCTGCTAAAAAGTATTGTCTTCTGGTTTATATGTTATCGTGAGTGTCAAGATAGTAAACCTACAAAGGTCTACTGGGTGATTGCACTGAACAATAGCCTTTCACTTAAAAAGACTATTAAACATGGTGAAGGCAGTAGTTTACATGTTTTAATATTTTGCAGGTTAGTCTAGCAGTTTTATCTTATTGGCAGTTTCTTCYAATGTACGAATTAGTTTCCTAGCTACCCCATCTCTCTCATCATTTAGAAAACACAAGTAGCTTTTGTTATGCAAAATAGCAAGATGTTCAGAATTGTCCCTTCCAGTCACAAAARTCTGTGAAAGACCGTCTTGCATCTGCTCAAGGATACCTTGTCGTCCCTCCACCACTCCCAAATTTGTGTTCTATGAGAACTCATGCAGACTATAAKAAACAGACATTTCTTATACCATCTGTGGGAAATAGACATTCACATTATTTCAGTTCCCCAGTGCCTCACCTGCAGTGTGGCCTGTGGAACACCTATGAACCTGCTCTGAGGTAACAAACCAGCAAGGAAATGTGACAGCCCCCTTATCCTTCTATCTAATTTTCAACATATCCTCCTTTCTAAGATTTTGCTTTCTGTTATACTTTAAATAAAAAAGTAAATAATTACCCCTTAGCATGTATGTACATGCAGATGAAAAAAATGAACTTGCCAGTCTGAGCTGAACAGCATAAGGGGGAATTTTGAATTTGAAAACTGTGATATCAAATCAGCAGATGAGGCTTATTTACCCTTTCGTGGATGCAAAGGAGCTAAGACAAGAATGGAAAGTAGAGTTTGGAGCAATCCAAATAGCTTGACCAAGATTTGGTTCCCATCGTGAAGCACCTGCTGCTATTTAAGTAAAACACTGCACCAAACCTAAATGAGAAAAAACAAGGACAGAAAAKATTCCCTTCATGAAATTGCCCTGGGTATTTTTAGTATTCACTATATGCATAAATCTCACTTACATGTATCAGTCAAGCAAAATTCTAGGATCTCATTTTCTATTTTCTGATGGAAATCTTGTGTCTTTTAATATAAATAGATTCTGTTAGTTCATTTCCTTTGTATCAGGTTTGCACAGACTTTGCTATATTTAACAGTCCAAAGTGAAATGAATCATCACTTACAAATAATATTATATCTCTGATAGTACAGATTAATAATACTGGAAACAGCTTTCTGCAAAAGCAAGTGGATATTAGCTGTAGATGGCACTGGCCAGATTGTTTGCTGTGACCTACTGATTTTGGTGTGAATCAATAAATAGCCAGGGCACCAAGATCCAAGATGGAGGGTTTAAAGAAAAAACTAAAGCAAAGCTTCAATGGAAATTTAGGGGTATAAGTCTTCATACATGGCTCTTATAACACAGATCTGTCCAGTCAGTCATGGGAAAAACAGTTTGTGCTCACTTCTTACCAGATAGATTTCTTGGGTCTGGTTCTCTACAGAACAGTGAGTACCCCAGGAAACTCGGCCATGCTTGTTCCAGTTTCATGTGGAAGTCCAGTGATGCATTAAGTGCATCACAAAACTCCCTGGATATGAAGACTATGACTCAAAAACATGGTCAGCTTTTGTCCTTTGTTTTAAAAGGAAGAAAAAACAGAAATGCATCRTGAGGACCAGAATCCACCACAGTTCACTCTATCCATGAAGTAGACAACTCTTGGGTATCAGYAGTAGATAACTCTTGGGTGGAAAAAAAAATTAATTGTTGTAATTTCCCTGACCTGTGATACAATTTCAATGCATAGAATTTGGAGAACCAGGATTTCAGATAAAATGTTGTGAAAGGCCTGATTTATTTCCAGTTAGGTCCATTTTGCTTTATTTATATTTAWACTTAGAAAAGAAGAAAACATAAATTTCAGCCTTGTTTCACACATGTGCTAAAGATCAAAACCACTGGTGCCAGTTGTAAAAATCACTTAATGAATACATAGTCAAATGGTGTGAAAGCAACAATTCTTTTGTGCAATGCTGGCTGTTGCCCTGATAACTGCTGGATCCCGTCTATCACAGAGGTAACTGAGAGCCTCACAAGTGGATCAACTAACACTAATGACTCCGTGGAACCTCTGAGTCTCCTGGTTTTAAGAGTGGGAGGTTGTACTGGTAGCTGTTTTCTAATTATGGAAGATGTCTGGATGATTAAGAGCAATTGAGGAAAAGTAACATTTATTCTGTGTTAACTACTTAGAGAACTCAGTCTAGATTCAATCAAAGGATAGCAGCATCCACCATGCTGACAGCCCCTGACACAATGTAAGTTAATTCCATCTCCTTTTTCATGGTTTTCCTGAGTGCATGGTCGATTTAAATTAAAATGTTCAGCAGAATAAGCTTGACTTGATATTTATCTATAAATATTGCAGATGTCACACAAGAGATACAGTGGCACTGGTGAGGATGACAGTGACAGACTGCTTTGGGACAGTCATGTRAAATACCTGTCCCACTGGAAGAATGATAGTCAGAATTTTCTCAAGTTCATTACATTGTTTCAGGCAATCTCCACAGKGCACATTGTTTTGTAATTCAGCTAATGCTTATTTCTTTTATTTCTGCAATAAGTGGAATAAATATATGCTTATTGATTTACTCTACTGACCAAGCATTGCCTGAAAGAAGCCTGAAAATTCATGTTAATTTATTATGGTTGTTTCACAAGAGGAAGAAAGCTCTGTTCCACTGAGCATTGCAAAGAAAAACAAACATTCTTCTCAATGACCCTAAACTACAGGTGAGAAATCTTTCTGATTAATTTAATGAGGTATCTAAAATTAAGAAAGGTAATTGTGATATGTAATAATCTGACTTTTAAAAAGTAAAACAAATAAATTAATTGYGCCAGAAGTTTAAAAAGTAAATTTTCCAAAGCAGTAGAATGCAATCAGTTTCATCTTCAGCAAGTGGCAAAAGTGCCTTTTGTTGGTCATATCAGGCAGTGTCATGGTTAAACCCCCGATGAAAAGAGCCATGCACTCACTCTCCCCCACTGGGATGGGGGAGAGAACCAGAAGGGTAWAACAAAAAAATCAGAAAGGCAGCCCAATGTCTTGGGTTGGGATTCACACAGTTTAATAGGGAAAGCAAAGGCCATGCACACAAGCAAAGAAAACAGGGAATCTCACAACTTTCCATGAGCAGGCAGAAGTTTAACCAYCCCCAGGAGAGCAGGGCTCCATCATGTCCAGTGGTGACTTAGAATGACAAACACCATGGCTCTGAACATCGTCCCTTCCCACTTTCTACCCCCAGTTCTACATACTGAGTGTGACACCACATGGTCTGGGATATCCCTGGGGTCAGCTGGGGCCAGCTGGGGCCAGCTGTCCCAGCTGTGTCCCCTCCCAAATCCTTGTGCACTCCCAGCCTTCTCACTGGCAGAGAAGTCCTTGCTGCTCTGTGAGCACTGCTCAGCAGCAGAAAATAAAACATCTCTGTAGTATCAACGCTATTTTCAGCACAGATCCAAAACACAGCCCCATAACAACTGCTATGAAGAAAATTAACTCTACTCCAGCCAAAACTGTCACACACAGCAACTTATTCTTAGCTATGTCATAGGAAATATCTATGACAGTGATTACAGAGGTCTTTGGATGAGGGAAAAGATGAGGATTTGACTCCGTATTTCAGAATGCTTGATTTATTATTTTATGATATATATATATTACATTAAAACTATACTAAAAAGAATAGAAGGAAGAGTTTCATCTCAGAAGGCTAGCTAAGCTAAGAATAGAATAGAATGGAATGATAACAAAAGGCAGCTGTCTTGGACTCTGTCCGAGACCGCTCGGCCTTGATTGGCCATTAATTATAAACATCTWAGATGGGCTAATCAAAAATCTACCTGATGCATTCCACAGCAGCAGATAACCATTGTTTACATTTTGTTCCTGGAGCCTCTCATCTTCTCAGGAATAAAAAATCCTAAGAAAGTATTTTCATAAAAAGATGTCTGCGACAAATATCAATCACTTATGCAGTAGAAACAATACATGAAAGAAAAAGAAGCACTATGGATAATATTGTTTGCTAAGGTAAAACACCTTTTTTTGTGTGTGTGTTTTTAACGATGTAGTACCACTTAAAGGACCATATCAGTTGACTTATGCTTGGTTAGAACAAGTAGTTCTTTGCATTCTATTTGTATGAAAAGCTAATCCCTCAAAGAGACTTTTTAAACTACTTTTTTAACTACTGATTAATTCTGTTTAAATATAATTTTGACTTCAAGGAGCTTTGCTCGACTTTCTTCCCAATTTCTACATCAAAGTAGTAGAAAGAGGAACATGCATTCTCCTTTCATAAACATCGCTTTGTATCAACTAATATATAGAAAATTTAGTAGACCTTCAAGACAATTAATCAGAAAAAATATTTTTTATCCAAATTTATTAAAATTATTCTATTGTGAATGCCATTTTTTTTTGTGATTGTGTCAAGAATCATTCCTGCTTGAATTGAGACATTCAGTCAATGTGACTAAGATGGAAGCAAGCTGACTAAAACTTCAGGGACTATGACCAATGGAAATAGGCATCTGCTTTGGGTTCATCCCATGTCTCAGGTGCATTTCTGTATTGCCATCAAACAGAACAAGAATGACTGAATGGCACTTGAAAAATTATGACTGTTAAATCAAATTTTAAAACAAACATTGTGGTCAAATACGGAGATTATATATATACGTATATTTATATATATAAAGAGGTAGAACCTGTTCTACTAATCAGTGAGAACATCATGTATTTCAGCCCAGTCACATTTCACCTCTGACATGATTTAAGCCCAGAGGGAAATTAGCCACCACACAGCCACTCACTCAATTCCCATTCTCACCCCCACGCCAGTGGAATGGGGAGAAGGACCAAAGAAACCTAATAGAAAAAAAAGGTCTACAGCAAAGGGATACTTGGATAAGATTTTATTGTAGTTCAAGGTAGACTAAGGAGCAGAGGATGTAGAATTTGAAGAACGTATATTGTGGCAGGAGAYTGTGATTCAAGCAGGCATGAGAAAGAGGGTACCATGGGAAGGATTCACTCTTCTATATTTCTTTTGTCTTTTGTATCCAAGGAAAAGACACTTTCCAATCTACCAGAAATTAATTAGTTCAGTCACTCTCTTTCTTTAACTGAAGGTAAGGCATCCTTTTTTTAAAATAAATTGCTATTCCAGTGAGGATTTTTTTTTATTGTATAGTATGCACAGAAAATGACAGATAAAGATAAGGAAAGGCAGCAGCAGTTGCATGAGCCCTGAATTCAAGCATGAATGAGTTTGAAAGTTCAAGCTCCTTCACAGATCATTGAGTCTGATGACAAAATCTCAGTATAAAGCTTTATGACCTGCAAAATAAGTAGTCCAGACAATGAAGAAGCCGTCCTGTGTGCCAAGGATAGGAGGTGTGCACAATAAAGAGTATAAAGAGCAAGACTTTTGTGTTATACCCAGTCATAGTGCTTGGTGTGACTCAAGTMATACTGACAATGTTTTGCAGAGGTAATGATTTCTTTAGGACTCCCTCTCTCCACCTACAGCTATACAGGGTTGAACCACAGAGAAAGGAACTATTATTTATAGTTTTATTCCCGTCTTCATCTGCCTTATTAGTTTGAAAATTAGAATTAATAACATTGTGTCTATATAAGACAAAAATCAACACAGTTGATGCAATATATTTACAATAGAAACTTCTTCCCAGTGAAATGGGAATAGATTCTTCTACTTCAGAAAGCAACTGCGTTAAACAAAACGTTTCGATTACACAAGCTAAGAAAATGACTCCTGCAATGACCTCAGTGGAAGCATTCCTGCCTAATTACYGGAGAAACTCTTCTAATCCTTTCTATAGCTTTCAATAGCACCAGTGCATTCTGGACATCTACAGGAGTCTCTCAAACGACAGCACACAGAGGATGCAGCAAGGAATATGAAAAATGTGGAACATAGCCAAAAAAACCACAGTAGCTTCCCCCAAAAGGAGTAAGAGTTTCTTGAGATCTACCCTTCCTTTGCAGTACTAAAGATTCTAGTAAAAAATTCCACCACATTACTGCTTTTTACGACAGAGCTGCATAGATATTAAGTAACTGAGAAATATGCACTTCTACAAAAAACAAAGATGGACACAGATTTTTTTGTTTTCTAATTCTTGTTTTCAAATGTCYTCTGAACTAGCTGATACCTTCAAACAGCATTTTGTGTATAAATCTGATCCTTCCTAGAAGAATATAAAGGAGATCTTATACCTGGGACTTTAATTACTATTTTGGAAATTTAGAATATTTTTCTCAGGGAGGTTAATCATGGAAAAAAATCCTAACAGAAATGCTCTTGTCCAGCTTAGGCAGTTATAAATATGACCCACAGTAGATTGCTACAGATGTAAAAGCTATCAAATGATCTGGGAAAGTTTTTCTTTAAATGTGGCTCTGCAGATGTCGGATCACTTGGCATTTACAAGTAGAATAAATATGGTGCCTATAGTATGTATTCCCATTGGCCTTCTGTGACACAGGTTAGCTTTTTCCCTTAAAGAAAACATAAAGCACTGATGCAAAATTGCTTTCCTTTCCTCTGAAATTTAGTAAAATAGTGATACAACATTTGCTACTGTATTAAAAAGGAACATTTTAGGTCTCAAGCAATGTAAGGTCACAGCTAAAAAATAGTTATGGTCAGTGTCCCCATTCGCTTTTTCCTACAAGATACAATTTGGAAAGCCTTTTAGAATGCGTACCTTCATGTTGGAAGAAAAATATGAAACAAAAGGGTTTTTATATAATTAACACTCAGAAACATTGTTAAATATATGTAAATTTGGCGGTTTTGTCTATTGTGCATTCCAAAAAAGGTCAATTTTATTTCATGATAATTATTAGACTGGAAGAAAAATCCAAGGTCAATATCAGCATAATTCAAGGGTGACTTCTGAGCGTCATCTTCAAAGAGCTGATCCTTGATATTCATTCCATGGTGTTGGAGATACGGCTGTATGTACATGCAGGTCTGTGTGTTCATATCTGCAGCATGAAAGAAGCATGATTCTTATGGAGGTTTTCAGTGGTGACTAACAATAAATGACAAGAATTTATCTATTCTGTCATGCAAGGTTAGTTATTCTATAAAAACTGTTCTTAYGGTCTCTACAGCTTTTTACATAGGGTAAGGACCTCTTACTCTGTTTATCTTCACTGTGAGAGGAAAAGAGAACACTGATACTTTTAAGATCACATTGTACCTTCAAAGGAACTAACTYCTCTTTGTAGATAAACATCATTTCAAGGCAATTTATACAAGTGCCTAATTTAGAAGTTCAGCTGTTGATTTTGGATAAACTTGTTTACTATCCTGTCAGAATCCAAGGGAACCAGTAAGAATCCTATCTTTTAGAAAGATAAATGTATTTAATGATTTTCTTTCCTTTGCTGCAAGGTAGACATGACTGTGTTTAAAGATCACAAATATATCAAGCTGAAAACCCAGGAGAAGGGGGAAAGGCTGCTGTGTAGATGAAATAACTCCCATCTTTTCYTTTGGAAATATAAGTGATAAGTTCTGATAATTTCATCCCAGCTTTCCTACACATACAATTCTCCTGTTTRTTATGAAATTGGATTGATGATGTGTAGGCCATGTGGGACATTGTAGGAAATATGTTTTAAGACACAAAGGGATATCAGGTGTTTGGTTTTATTTCATGAATTTTTTCCGTGACAACTGCATTAAAAAAAAAAAAAAAAAAAAAAAAAAAAAAAAAAAAAAAAAAAAAAAAAAAAAAAAAACCACAACAAAACCAGAGTGGACAGAGTGACAGGACAAGCAATTAGATTAGATATTAGGAAGAAAGTCTTTCCTGTGAGGGTGATGAGACAAAGGCACAGGTCCCGTGAGAAGCTGTGGGTGCCCCATCCCTGGAAGTGCTCAAGGCCAGGTTGGGTGGGGCTCTGAGCAGCCTGGTCTAGTGGAAASCGTCCCTGCCCATGGYAGGGGGCTTGAAACAAAATGATCTTTAAGTTCATGTCCAACCCAAGCAATTCTGTGATTCTGTTATCACAAGCAAAGCAAACTAAAAAACCACCACAAATTTTTCTTTTGCCAATGGAGTTCCAAGAATCCTAAATCTAAATCAGCTGAAGATGAATTTAACTTCCATAGAAACTTAACGTTAATAAAGAAGACTCTTAGGTCTTGTAAATCTGCATCATTTTGATAAGAATGATCTTTCTTAACAGTAGCTGGATGTTCATGATTGAAAAATCAATAGAATGTCACAAAATAAAAATCTGCAACACTATTTACTTTAAAAAAAAAAAAAGAATAAAACAGCATACCTCACTTGACACTTTGGTTTTGATTTTTTGGGTTTTTTCCTTTTAGGAATACACAATTTTTGATCCATCTTACTGCTCATTTCTCCCCATGTTTTCTGTTTTGTAACAAAAATTACAGATGATTCCTTGTCAAAGTCTGTGCTTCACAGTTAAAATCAATAGATCAAAATCAAGATAAAATAATAATATTCTACAGTGTGAATATAAATATGCATTAATACACCTATTATTAAAAGGAGATGAAAATAAGTATGTGAAAAAATTCACCTAGTCTTTATATTGAATCTATTTGGAATTTCCATAGCAAGTTCTGCAACGCCTAAGCATCAAAGTCCAGTAAAGGAAATTGTGATTCTTTATTTGTTTTAAGGCCATTAAATGAACTGATTGCTCACTTATATAATCATAAATTCTTCTCTTTGTTGTATGGCAGCTCTGTCTACAATTCTTTTTTTTCCTCATTCACAACCTCTATTTAATTCTGTCTTGTCTGAACTTAGAAAACACTTTCTTTAGGTCATTGTTAATACCATTTTTGCACAATGACACTTATGTGCACCTATAAAATAATACCAAAAAGCAATTATGGAAATTAATATGAGAAACAGCCTTTCTTAAAATTCTGTCCTGTGCTTCTTTCCAAAAAGCAATAAAAGGATCATAATTTTATCACTTGTTTCAAATTCCATCACCCTCCAAGATATATAAAAGTTGACTTACACTCTCTRCTTCCTACCATGTCATATCTAGCAGCTTTCTAAAGCATAACTCAGCAAGGGTTTCTCAGTGTAAGGGCATTTTTTGTGGTCAAGGACATTGAAACACATCCACAGAAGCATATCAGTTTGAATTAAACTTGCACTRGTCAAAGTTACTAAAACGTTTTATTTGTAATAAAATATTCCAGGCAATAGTGTGAAAGACAAAGGTTCAAGTCATCTTCACCTTGGTTTAAAGCAGAAATTTAAAATTTGATGTCTCACACTCTCTGCAATTGCCCTAAATGGCTCTGGCTGTTCCAGAGTGAAGTTCAGGCTGGGTGGAGGTGGTGAGAAGGGAGGAAATTATTTTCTTTTTCCACAGAATTGAATATTGCAATGTCATAAAGAAAAATCATCATTAGTTCTCTGAATCTTAACAATATCAGTGTTAATTATGTGGGAAGCTATGTGAACTCAGTCCTAAAGAGAAAAAATAATTTGCAGGAGGTATCTTGTCAGTGTCTTAATTTGACCAATGGATTGAATAGAGCAGAAGTGCTATGGAGGAATCACATAAGAGGATCAGACATCTGTTCTTTGTAGTGCCCCAGTTTCCATAGGGTAATAACCCTCCATTTCCTGTATGTATTACAGGCACTTGCTATACAATAAAAGAATGTTAAGTACCATCCTGGGCTATGGAACACATTTATTCCAGCTGTGATAGGCTTGTTAGCTCAGCTTCCCTTTGCTTTCCATCCATTCCCTTGGCAATACCCCTTCCCCCATACCTGTCACTCTTTTGACTCTCATCTCTGTCTTCCCTGATCTCTCTTCCCATTCTTTCTTTTCTATACCCACCTTTGTTGGCACTGATATCCTCAAGGAAACAATCTGTCTATTTTTAGGCTTTGACTCTGAAAATACCTAAACAGAAACTTTTAAAAGCCTGACTATTCAGTCATATTTAAGTAATTTTCAAAACACAGCAGAAGGAAAATTTCTGAAATTGTGTTGGTCATGGCCTTTCTCCCTCCCAGACAGATTCCAAGTACCTATCCAATCACACATTAAGGTGGTAGACCTTCACAAATAAGCAGCTGGAATTTTATCTTTAGATGGACAAGACTASGTATTTTCAGAAAGAGAAGAGCTGATTTATGTTCAGAATGACAAAACTATTTAATCTGAATACAAGGTTTCCACCACATAATGAGTAATTTTCAGAGTTTAAGAATCATAAAGCCAGTTTCCGTACTGAAAGGTTTTGCATAATATTAGCTACTAACAGTTAATAAGTGCTGATAAATCTTAAAGCCATATGTGAACACAAAGTGTTCTGTCTAGTGACATAAGTTCAGCTTTCTCAGTTTAGCAGAACCAGTTACACCACAATATGTAAGATTAAATCAAGATTTATGCAGCATCTCCATAAAAATAATTACACTAAAGCAGTCTGAGAACAGTGTGACTGATCTGACTGTGCCATTAGGTGTGGGAGAATACCTACAGAAACATGGCTAAAGAGAATAAATTCAAAAGAAGGCAGAACATCACATCTCAATAAGGAATGCTGTGCATGACAGTGTTCGAAGGTGATATGAACTATCAATCTTGTGAAGAAAATAATGCAGGATAAAGGAGGATGGTATAAAATTGTTTGTAGCCATCAGAAATTAATACAAATTTCTTCATTAAAATCTCCATTATAATATGACTGTGCACTGGGAAATCACTTTTACTGAATCATTCATTTTGATTAAAGAAATTCAGCTATCTGCACAGTGCACCTGTTACTTGTCAGGCCCRGGGTTATTGTGTACAGACTGGGGAATGAGATGCTGGTGAGCAGTGCCATGGAAAGGGATTTGTGGTCCTGGTCAGCAGAAAGTTGAACCTGAGCCAGCAGTGCCCGGGCAGCCAGGAGGGCCATCCCTGTCCTGGGGGCATCAGGGACAGCATGGCCAGCTGGGCAAGGGAGGGGATTGTCCTGCTCTGCTCTGCTCCGCACTGGGGCAGCCTCACCTCCTGTGCTGGGGGCAGCTCTGGGTGCCACAATGTAAGAAGGGCATGAAACTATTGCAGAGTGTCCAAAGGAGGGAACAAAGATGGTGAAGGGCCCTGAGGGGAAGCGGTGTGAGGAGTGACTCAGGTCACTTGGTCTGTTCAGCCTGGAGAGGAGGAGACTGAGGGCAGTTACAGCTGTAACTGCAGTTACAGCTTCCTTGGAAGGGGCAGRCAYTGATCTCTGCTCTGTGGTTACCAGTGACAGGACCTGAGGGAATGACCTGAAGCTGAGTCAAGGGAAGTTTGGGTTAGACATCAGAAAAAGGTTCTTCACCAAAGGTGAGCCCAGCCCTTTAACAAAAACGTGGCTGGGCGCCGGAACAGGCTCCCCATGAAAGTGGTCACAGCACCAGCCTGACAAAGTTCAAGAGGCTTTTGAACAATACTTTTGGACATGTGGTGGGATTCTTGTGGATGGTCCTGTGCAGGGCCAGGAGTCAGACTAGATGGCCCTTGTGTGTCCCTTCCAACTCAGTGGAATCTGTGATTCTGTGATTGCCATAAGGCTGTTCTTTATCACTAAGATGTGCAACAGTAGAAAAAACTAATAAGTGTGTAACAATATGATTCACCTTGTCCTAGTATAAAGCAAAGGCATGTGTTCTTCTTCACAGGAGAAACTAACATAGTAATGAAGTTGTCAGAATCACACTAGAGAAAAGTGTATGGTAAAACAATGCTATATTCTAACCTTGGGACCATACTCTYAGACACTACAAATTAACATCTTTTATCTAGCCAAATGGCTTGTACTCATTTGCACCTCATGAAGGTTTCACAGGTGACATATTAACACTGGATATAAAATAGAAAATTAAAATCAAATTTCACAAAAAAAAAAAGCCTGAAAAAATATTTCTGTTAAGTGTCCTTTTATTTACATTCTCTGAAGTACCTGAAGAAAAAATATAAGCTGGAATCTGAATAGAATTATACACAATATCTTGACATAAGGAGAATGAATGTTAAATTGACAAGCAGGTTAATAGTGAAGGCAAAAGTTTATGGAAAATTAATATTTTCCCAGCAGTTCAGGAGTCATAAGGCAATCATAACCAGAGRTAACATGAATGAGAATGGTGTCTATTTACATCTAATTTGCAATGCCTGGGGTGAAGGAGGGTGAAGGAACTGGAATTCTAAGAAGTACCAGCAAAAACAAGGCTCAAAAAATGTGTTGAAMCCACACTGAATCTATTTGTCAATTTGAAAAACTCCATGAGCCAGAAATGTTAGATGGGAAGTTAGTGACCCTATTTGTTTTAACAGCATTGGGTATGAAATAGCTGAATCTTGTAATCATGCAAGTGTGTTATGAGACTGAAACATACAGCTGTGTYCAGCATTCCTGTAAAAATAGCTGGACAATATCACACATGCCAAACAAAATTTCTTCCTCTCATATGTGAATTCTAGCTGAAATGAGAYAGCAGGGCTGGRTTGCACATAAAAATCAAAGACACCACAGCCTAGTATTTTRTTTCCAAATTCATCCTACAGGTAAWAACACTGGAGAGGAGGAAAAAAAAAAGTCTCATGTTATTGAAAAATATGTGCCTTTTTCAATGGCTTTTATCTGAAGATCTCAAAGGTTTTTATTATCACTAAGCCTGACTCCTCATTATTTTATTTTTGATGGTAATTGATATTAGTATTGAAATGATTCTTTAGACAAGAGTTTATATTGATTTTGTGTAGCTGTTGATAACTTCATGTCTCCCAAAGAAATCAGTGGAAACCAATCCAGCACTCTTTGAATACGGTCATCACCTCTCCCACTCCAAGGGAGAAGTGTCCTAATTGTGACCTTCCAGTCCCTGTAGGAGCCCTACAAGATGGAGAGAAACTCTACAAGGCCATGTACTGACAGGCACAAGGGRGAATGGTTTCRAAGAGGAAGAGAATAGGTTTATACTATCTATTAGAAAAAGTGTCTTCACTGTGAGGGGGGTGAGGCACAGAAACATGTTGCCCATAAATGTTGTGGCTGCCCCATCTGTGGAAGTGCTACCAAGGCACTTGGATGGCACTCTGMGCAATCTGGTCTCGTGGAAGGTGTTTCTGCCCRTGGCAGAAGGGTCAGAGYTAGATGATCTTTAAGGTCTCTTCTAAGCAAAATGCTGGGTCTATGATTCTYTTTAGCATGTGCAGGTTTCCTAAACACATTAATTTTTACTGTGTACAGTAACTGTTCCACCAATAGCATMAATTTCCTTGGATCTGGAAGCCTGTTCCCTTACACACACACCTTTGTGATGCTTTTCCACCAAACTATTAATATTACTGCTTCTCCTGAACTTTCTCTAGATTACCCCAAGATTATCTTAAGATTCAAACATGGACACTGTCATTTTTCGTTACCAGTTACCTCTTGACATCTGACAGAATTTCTGCATTTTCCCACCAAAGGGAGGTATAGCATAGCATACCCAGTTGCCCATCGTTGGTTGAAAGAACCCATATTTGATGAGGACATATAAATAGATACTRTGGTTCAGGTGATCTGAAAATTCCTAATGTGGTAACTTTCTCAGAAGGGCAAATGGACCCTTGGCATGTTCAAGAGTTAAATGTTATTTCAAATAAAGCTTTCTCTTCTGCTCTGATAAATTAAGCAAAACCATGTTCAAAGGAGAATCAGACTCTCCTTAATGACATGTGTAAAGGTATCTTGAAGYAGTTAACATTTGCTAACCATGTGACCTTGAAAAGGGTGATTGTTGGCCATTCTTCTCTTACCGTGTCTTCTCTTTGACGTGTCTTGTTTCCTCTTGCTCATTGCACAGTGCCTGCAATTAGTCTTTAAGCTCTTTACACCAAGGAGTCTCTTATGCAGTTTTATTTGCTGTTTAATACCAATTAAGATGGATTTGCTCTTCCCTTGCCAAAGTTATCCAAGTCACTCTATAAATAGTGGAAAATAAACATGCCATTCTCAGGGCTTCATTGTTTGTTCGGGACTGTTGTTACTGTTATTCAGGATGCTGTTGAAAAAAAGTAAAATAAGACTTGTAGGCTTTGTGAGATACTTACAATATGCCTAAATCATCTTGCCACCTAAYCTACTTGGGATGAAGGAAGGTTTCTTGATTGACTATTCTCAGCTGATTGACTTTCTCTCAATCTGTTTTGGTTTTTTTCAAAGCTTTCCTACACTAGCATTATGCCTCTGATATCTAAACCACAGAGGAGATATTTTATTTATGCATATTCATAGGTAATTAAAGGAAATTGCACTTGTTTATTTTGCCCTTCTGAATTGTAATATTATCCATGTTGATTCCTGCCTTAGAAAAAGCATCTTAAAAGTCATATGATAAAAGAGCAGGAATTCCCTGTAGGTCTGTTCATGGTTAATTCAATTTTGAAATAACTTTTATGCACAAAAGACCCATTTTATTTGATACCATAAGAATAAAGATTCATACTTGTTATTATTTTACTGGAATGATTTTGTAATGCAAATTAAGCAGCTTTAGTATTCAATTACTTTTGTGCTAATATAAATTGTAAGATTAACATAAGCATACTATAGCTTCAGCAACTGGTATCATAAAAATTCAGCCAATTTCAACAGCTGCAGTTAAATGGTATCCTGTGGTCCAAATACTGAAATCAAGGTAGTGGTAATAGAAATGCTTCTTTTGGACACAATTGTGATAATTAGAATACCTCCCAATGTCTGAGTCACTGTCATGAATAAACAATTTTAAAAAATAGAGTAAATGTACAGCAGATACAACCTTTGCAATGCTGTGTTCTCACTGCCGTGATGGATCAGGTCAGAGACCACAGGCAGAGGGATTCCTTTGCATCACCATCATGTCCACAGAGCTGTGGGTACTTGAGCTATTCTGGGATCATCTTGTGATGCGAAAATGGATGGTGGAAAAGAAATCAGCAGGAGCTCAATCCCATCTGGAAGAGGTCCCTTAGGTGCTGTCCTTACGTACTGCCTAAGCACAAAATAGATTACCTGGATCATCCACAAGCCATATTATTTTGTTTCATTTTACTTTGGTTTATTTTATTTATGTTATTTTTAACATCAGGGAGGACAAAAAAAAGAGAGAAAGACATGGATTTGACTCAGAATCTCTAAATAAACATAGACTGTAGAACATTTCAGCTAGAAAGGTCCAGAAGCATCTGGAACTAATATGACAGCTACTGAGACTGCTCATTATCTCATTCTGAAGCTGTCTGGGGAATGTCTATGGTTGAAAAAAATGGCCTTCATTCTCCCATTTGCAAGAACTAGTAGGAGACAGAAGGTGTTAATTAAAAAGACCCTGAAAAGGTGCTCATTCTAGAAACATACGCAGTATAGTCATTAGCTAGCCAAGGTAACCACTGTGAGGAGCTGCATTACAGTTCTTTCCCACTACTGATATAGCTGGATGCTCTTTAAGGAAATTGCAKACTATCAAACCATATTTTATGGACCCATGCTGAAGCTGAGAGGAAAGCAATAACTGCCCTTATAGCCTTGACAGTCCTACAGCATTTGGATTTAGTTATTAGGTCCTGTGTTTACCTGAGATAAAGCCTCAGTTAAAGAGCTAGCAGAACCACGTCAGAATGAGAGTGGCTAAAGATCACGCTATGGCTCCTCCTAAGCCACCACTCCCGCACGTGAAGTGCGACACTTGGAGGATCTCATGCCTTGGATCTGCTCCAAGGATCATTACTCCACACAGAAAAATGCAGAATTTAAATTTTTCTCTATGTTTCTACCTCATGCTTTACACCTGTCTCCTCACTCACAAATAAACATGCACATGACTCAAGTGAGGTTTCTGTAGTTTGAATCACAAAAATCTCCATCATGTAATTTGAGTGTTACCTGTGTAGTACATGAAACTGATATTAATTTTCAAAACATGTGGGCAATTAGTTGCATATCATAGTTTTTAACTGTGTTATTGTTCTTGCTGTTATAATAAGTTACTGAACACAGAACAATCAAATTTCACAAAGAATAAACTCATTTTGTTTTAATTTTATACATACCTTTGACTGGGTTAAAGTACAAAGGATAATGGTCTTTTCTATCATATCTTCTACATGATTTCTGTTGAAATGGAAACTTGGAAAGTTGGAAGCTAGAAACTATTAAGGGTCTGAAAATTCATTCAAAATTAATTTCATTCCATATTATTCCATTTACATGATCTTTYATCATAAACAAAGTAGTTAGGTATCCTTGTGTTTTTCTTCATTTGCTATAGAAAATCCTTGATAAAATAAAGTCCCTACACTTGTCACTTTCTGTGGTACTGTCTCATCTCAGTTTTCCTGCTACACAATGGCACCTATTTCTTATTTTTGAATTATTCATTTGGCAAAAGGGGATTAACAAGGGAACTAAATATAAAGATGCCAAACTGTTGAAAAAGTTGGTTTATATGCAAAATGTTAGTTTAYAAGGTGATGAAGCATTTGAGTCTGAATTCCTTGGGATTCATTTCTCACGCAGGGAAGCTGCAAGCATTTAAACAGTAAAATGCTTACAGGGACATTTTAAATCTCATTCTAGCTTCGAATTTTGTACAAGTGAGCTGTCATGTGGGAGTGTTTTGGCTGGGTGTTTTAATCTGGTTTCATTGTGAGGAGTRCGCACAGTTGCTTAGAAATGAGCCATGCTGGCCTCACTGGGGTCAGCCCAGAAATCGATATAAGCCAGCCCTGTCTTGTGCTTCACAGTGAATGAAGAGCTTAGCACCAGCCAGCAGCACTGGATGGAGGMCACTTCACAACTCAGCTCTCACAGCCAAGCACAAGCCTCTCAAAATCATGTCCACTGCATATACATCTGCCTCTKGTATTCACAATTGCATCATATGCAYCCATAGATTTCTAGCACAAGTGTGCAAMAGAAAAAAAATGGGGAATTACCATTCMAAAAAATKATTATTGTGGGGAAGAGTGTTATGAATGAGGMTCAAAATATTGCACCTGCAAGCAAAGACCATTCTACCTGCTGTCCAGAGCCAATAGTAATTCCAGGTTTAGTAAGAGCCTGGGGAATTCAATGGACAGCACTTGTGTAACTGGATAAAATTTTGAGCAAATGAAGCTATAGAACTATGTGTGTTTATGCTCTAGTCTTCAAGTCTGTCTTATCCATTTGCTCATTTCAAGGCAAAATAGGAAAAATAATTATCCTTTCAGCAGAAAAATACTGGAGCTGTAAAAATTTCCATTGATTAATCCAGAAATTACCCAACAACTTGAAGTATTTTTCATCATAACCTGTAATTTTGCTGATGGGCTAAGCAAGTCTCTAGAAGCCAAAAGGGTTCAGCTGAGGTGACACAGTAAGTGCAGAAACATGCTGCTCCAAAGCTGCAGAGAATTTCAACTCACATCGTTAGCTTCAAGGATAATAGCTTTGAACTCCAGGGCAAACTTCCCTTACAGAGAACTAACAAGGTTTTGCAATACCTCAGAACATCCTGTACCTGCTGTTGAGCTCTGARTTAAACAAGCAGAGAGGAAACTGTCTCTCTTGTCTTCTTGCACTCCGGTGCTTATATATGACTATATGGTAAGTCATTTCACCTCCAGATAACARTTTACAGTTCTGATTCAAATTTCTCCTCTCCACAAATCTAAAAAAGAACAACTGAATTGAGGCATTGTGAAGATYTGGATGTTTTCTATGCCTTATATTCCTAGTAGACCATTTCAGATGTGTGTTTGTAGTAAGAATGGGGAAAAATATTCAAGAGATGGATTTTTTATCAAATTGCAGTTTCATCAGAACCATAAAATAAAAAATAAATGCAGCTCTCTGTAAATAGGATTGAAACCTTTTCATATTTCACTTCAATTTATTATTTGTTTCTTTTTCATTCTGAATTGCATATCACAGCTAATTTTCGAAGTCAGATGCATTGTAATTAAATTAATTCTTAGTGTGTCCTACTCAACATGCCAAAATGAGATTAACTGAAATTAYGAAACACAGCAATTTGACATAATGAGAGAAAACTGTAGTAGTGATTTAACAAAAAATGAATTCCTATTCTATGGGAAACATAAAAATTTTTTCACTTTCTGAAAGGAAATCTGAGGCCTAAACTCTGTAATTATGTACCTCAGGGGCTGTTGTGGGACACAGATGCATGTGACATCAGGTTTCTGATAATCAGAAGTTCACAACTTCATCTGTAGTTTTCCAACTTTGCTTGGGCAAAATGCACACAYAAATTGCAATTGTCACAGCTTTGGGTTGATGCTCCTCAACAWAAATAAAATGCATTGCTCAAGGCTYCTCATGACTGCAGTCCCCATGCAAGCAAGGTCTTCTTGCTTGTGTCAGGTATATTTAGTGGGACTTTTACCTTCACAGGATGCTCACCCATGCCATTTAGYTTGGGGATAAAGAGACACTAGCATTTTACAGGGGGCCTGGAGAGGGTCTCTTGCTCCAGACTCACAACCATGAGATACCTCCATGAATCCCACAGTCGTAGCTTTTGCTGTGCCCCTCACAGCTGCAGCAGGTCTCACTACAGCCTTCCTTTCTGGCTGCCTGCACACCTCACCTTCCCCTGCTTCAGGCAACACCAGCAACTCCAGCTGGAACCTGCCAGAACCTGGCAAAGGTAACAGAGGCTGCACAAACTGCCAAGCCAGACCTAAGAAAAAGTGTGTGAAGCACCTAATTCACAATAAYGCATAGGACACATCCAAGATTTGTCCTTGAAAATCACATCCAGACTGTTATTACAATATGACTAAGCACCTCAGAAATCTTAGGTTACAGCTACATTGGTAAAGCCTTCTGATACACACAGTGATGTCTGGCAAGCAAAGCCTGGTGGCTCAGGATGGCTTGTGTCCACATGGCCTCTCTGAATCAGACTGGACATTYGACCAGAGTCTTCCATACATCTCACATTGTACTTCTTGATACAAGTGTATATCTACCAAACTACCTTGTCACAAAGCTCTTTTCCTGGCCCTGAGAACTGGWTTAATTCTTAATTTTCTAACCTTTTTGTAGAGTGATAGCATCCAGGCGACTGGGAACAGAGCCCAGATGTGTTTCTGAACTTTGATTGATAGTAATTTCTGTTAGCATTGGATGATCCAAACAAAAATTGTGCAGGTGACTCYAACTACTTTAGCACTCAAGATGATGAGGGTGCAGAACCTGCTCTAATCCCTTCTCATTTGGTGCAATACCTGGACTTCTCCCTGTGTTATGTAGTTTAAGAGAAGCTCTGAGACAAAATTAGCAATTAGGTTTTTTACATTTAATTTCAAAATGCCTGCAGTAAGGCAGGTCTGTTATTATTAGCTAGAGTGTTTTCTATATACTCTGATAACTTCTCACACATCTTGGGATGGGGCTAGAGAACTTGAGAGGGTGGCCGCAGATATKTTTTTGTCCTGTAGAAATACTGATGTGCTGGAGGTGAGGTGACAATGTGTGAACAGGCAAACCTGGCTGGTGGTATGATCTACCCAACAGAAACAATCTCTGGACAAAACCATCACTGAATCCATGTGCCATTCATTTATTCATCACAGAATAAATATTTTCTTCCTCTCCCAAAAAGAACTGAAGTGCACTAACAGAGATTCAGCAAAGATGCCTTCWGAGCTCTGACCTCCTCCCAGAAGCAAATAGGAGAGGTCACTTGTTTGCCAGTAAACCTCAGGCAAATTCCAGGCTAAATTAAAAACGAAAGTTTGGAAGAATCTGTATCTTTTCCACAGCAGACTACAGAGATTTCTGTTTCCCCTCAGAGCATCAGAATAGTGATAGTGACATTAAAATGGTACATTTGCCCACAGTGTGTTGGTGTGACTTTGTATTTACACTTTTGCCATGCTTTATAAAACCATTCCTAGATTACACAAGTCTAGAGAAATGCTGATTAAGCTGTACAGTAAATCTGAGCCTGAAATATGAATAATTAACCACTGCAGAGGCTGCCAATAGCTGCAGGGCAAGAGCTTCTTTTAATTTTCCTCCAAAAGCTGAAGGAAGCAATGTTTGATTGTGAGACTTCAGCCAGCTACAAAAGAAAACAGAGTATAGTATTTCTTTGCTTTTGAAATAACATGACAAAAATTACCAGTGTCTGCTTTGTGAGACAGAGAATTCTAAACAAGGATTCAAAAGATAAAGAACAAATAAGTGTGCTATATATATATATGTTTCTTAGAATAAGAAACAATAGTTTGAAGACAAGAAAAAGTAGTTGGGAGTCAAGAGAGGACAGAACTGCAGGAGGACAGGGGGAGTTCCAGCTTTGGTTCAGACAAAGGACCACTGTGGGATCKTGGAAAAGCCACATGCCAGAGAATTGTCTCAGTTCTTCATTGTATTCTAAAAGCTAATGACAATAAACTTGCATAAAAGAATTCTATAATGTGCAAAATATACATTATTCTCTAAGGRCATCAGCTATTAAATATGAAAGTGTGAGAGTCAGCAATATTTTTCCAGGATATGTTGTATTTGAGCCTGTAAAACTCATTTACTCAATRGATAAACAGTCTCCCCTCTGGCTCCTTTTTTATTGTGAGACCAAATCGAGAGGTAGTTAAAAATATCAGTGGTCTTCACTTTAGTGATATCTTTTAATCAGTGGACACGATGAGGTAGCAAGGGGAGACAGACTTTTCAYAGGCAAATATAGATTATTAGCTATTAAACCAGATTGTTTAGATTTTCCATAGATAGATATGATTTTGTTTACCTTCTGGAGTTCATAAAATGGCAATAGGTAATTTTTAAGGTTTTTACAGTACAGTCTACAGATTTCTGGAAAGCCTTCTAGGTTTATCCTAGCATTATTGTACAGAAAATATACAGGAAGAGACTGAAAGTTCAAAGACTATCTTCTCTTTCCTCTGGTGAATGAATTTATGTGATAAATTCCTATATTGAGTAGCACATAAATGAAGATTTGGTCTGTTCTCTGTTCTAATACTTAACAATACTTTTCAATAGCCTCTTCAATTTATTGCTTTAAAATCCCTGCCATAATGCTTTCTAGTACCACATATATATTAAGAGAAAGGCTCAGTTCACTCGCATCAGATTCACAGCTGGGGCATGCCATGTTTTGTAGAACACAAAATTGTTTCTTCTCATGCAAAATCTTCTGTTGTAACTACATTAAATTGTGTTAAAACTACATCTACAGGAAAGCTGAGGAGATCATTACTTGCTCATGGTGAGACTAAGTTGTCACTTCATATTTTGTCCAGATGGTTAAGTGACTGAAAGATGTTAATTGTTCAATAYCCCACAAGAAATGAGATGTGTGGTCTCAGACTGCTAGACAAGTGCTTCACATTATAAGAACACCACCTCACTTGGCACTTGCTGGAAACTTTATTGTCAGCCTCAGCTTATATGCAAATACAGGGATGCARAGACTGACCAAGCAGCTATTAGGATGATGATGATGTGTACACAAAGAGGCCCTGAAAAAGCAAGAAGCAGAGGAGAATTAAATTGCTACTGTTTATTTTATATCTGGTTCATGAATTAATAAAAGGCTTCTTAGGACTGGAAATCCACTATCTTTGACTAAAGGATAATTTGCTTCAGAAAGGAAGTCGCATTTAGGAGAAAACAAAAGGAGACATAAAAGCATTTGGGGAGATGCAGCTCTGGGACACGTCACAGAATTGAGTGAGAAAAATCCCCTTGTACGGATGAGGGAATTCATTTGGGAAATTGGATATTTTGAGTCACATTTACCCTTTAGCTATATAAAAAGTTGGTAATTAGTTGCAAACAAATTAGTTGTGAACTCAATGGAGAAAGAAAGAAAGAAAGAAAGAAAATGAAAGAAAAGAAAACAAAGAAAGAATTGAACCAGTCTTTTTATCCTTAATTCTTCTATTGTTTTATTCATTACAGAAGAAACCTAAATGATAATTCACTGTAGGTAGTCTAAGGGTTTGGATGAGTCACGTTTCCGTGACTAGTGTTGGGAGAAATTGCTATAAATCCTTATTTTCATGAAATAACATTTTTTATCAAATGGCCTTTGCTCTCATTTGTCTTCGCAGAATGCTGGAATTGTCCACTGGAGGACCCTGAACCTTAGCCTGCCCCTGCCTTCAGGGACCCCAAGCATCTTGGCCATCAGTCTATGAAGGGGAGCAAGCCTACTCCCACTGTAGTGCTGAAGGAAAATTATGAAGTAGAACTGGGAAAAATAAAATAAGTAAAAAAAAAATTCGTWAATTTCAAAAGTCTGTCCTATGAATATGCTGTATTTTCTATAGATTGTGTAAAAAATTCACAGTTCATCTAAAAAAACAACAGTTATGAAACAGCGGTTTTCATTTTTCCTAGTTGTGACCCATGGTGGGGTGAACTCAAGAGTCTCTGGCTACTAGTGAATATAGAGAAAAATGGAAAAAATAAGACATGTATAAAGTGGCTGACTTGATCTGTTCTCTCAGCTACAGCAGCAACCAGTTTGAATATTTTCTGAGCCAGATATTGCATCTGGATTACTTATGGATGTATTCCCATRGATTTCTCTAAAATCTGTTTATGTCCATTTATATTTTTGGCATCCACAACATCTTGTGGAAAATTACCTCACAGTGCAGTTATGCAACAATACGGAAAAGTGTTTCCTTCTGTTTATTTTAAACTCACTACCTGATAACTTTTTTGTGTATGTGTCCTCCTGAGTTCCCATGCTGCAAGAGATCCAAGTATTCCCTGATCTCCACTATAAATTTATGCAACTGTCACATTTCTCTAAGTTGTTCTTTCCAAGAGGAAGAGATCCATTCAATTTAGTCTCCCTGCATATGGAAAACATTCTCTATATCTATCTACCTCATTGMCTTTCAGTCCTATTTTAACTATTACAATGTGGTATTTTGGTATGGGGTTCTTTTCCCACAAAAACAGCTAATACTCACAAATTGTGTACTATTTCTATATTATCACAGCTCAACATTTTCATATGAATATGTTTCTCTTCAGCCAAAGCMTTCAATTACCTCTAASACTGAATCTTCAGTAACTACATGTGACATACAGTAAGAGAAATCCATTCTTTCATCTCTCATGTGATTGCAGTTGTATTTTATTGAAGATTTTACTTATAACCATATTTTAAAGTTTTTTACACATTTTTACATTATAAAAATTATCTAATAGTTTCAAAACTCAAGGTATCCTTATGTACTGCTTATTTTAGAAACATTTCAATACCTTTTGATAGTGTATTGATTAATCCATATTTAAGTATAAATATGAGATCTGCAAGAGATGTTTATGCTAATATTTAATATTAGTGTATCMTCTCTACATCTCTGCTCTGCCTAATGCATAAGAAAAGCCAATTTTGTCAGACTATAAAGTGTCTTATCAGGTTCTATCACTTCCTGTGGTAGCAGTGCTGTTTATAAGTGAGYTAGTGAATGCAGAAAAAAAAGAATTAAAAGGAAAGAGTCAAAAAAAAGGAAGGAAAAAAAAAGAAAAATAATACTTTCATGTTATTTATCTGGAAGATACATTCTAGAGATGAAATATGTGCTGGCAAATGGACTAGGTATAGGATTTGTGTCATTTACTGGAAACCTTCTAGTAGCATACACAAGAACTTCATCAAACTCACACTTCAGAGTCTTAAGGCTGACCTCACATGCTCTTTGTATCAACAGATGGGTCTCTCTGACTCACACTTGTTCCGTGTGCTTGGGAAGCATTCTGCCTTAACAAGCCTGAGACCCTGAGGAACTGCATAAACCACTCTCTGAGCTGGAATACATGTTTCTTTTTGATGTTTGTTGCAGATGAAAGTAAAAAGTTCATGGGATTTGGGGGAATGCTGCTGACAGAATTTCAAACAAACAAAAAGTGATAGAGAGTTCAGGAAACTACTCTCTCCACATCTGATTTCTCAGATTTTGAGTTTACAGGATGTGTCTGGTGTACCTTTTGGTGTCAGTAAAGGTTTTTGTCAGTGATTTTTTTTGTTTCTTGAAATTTATTTATTTGAATTCAGTGAGTTAATCACCCACCAAGCCAGAGAAGGGAGATTAAATACATCAATATTGGCTTTTTGGTGACTTTTTTACTCTATCTAAAATATTTTTGTACGATTCTTATGTCTGAACTATGTGTTCCGGTATACTTTCTCATGACATTACCAACAGCAAATGAAGTAGAAAAAATTAAAATAAMAACAAATAGAATTCATATATCCATGTAATTCTGACCTTTTTTTTCCATAGGTCAAGTGCATTTAAATAACAGAGACAATTTATATTATCACAGTTGTGAGAAAAGATCTTGACACGTGTTCAACCTAGATCATATAACTACTTCCTAATTGCCAGTCATATGCTAGAGATCAGCTCCCTCGGTTCTTATCCTTGACTTAAGAATAAAAATTGTGGTTTAGTACTTAGAGATTCACTATGAAAAACATATTCACTCTGAGAGGCCATATGGATGATTTGTGAAGATTAAAACTTATTATATGAGGTCCTAGGTTCTGTTCCAGCAGCAATCCATGACCTTCCTTTTAGCTTATTTATAAAATATGATAGCAGTTCATACTCAAATGTCCCCAGCTTAGAAGGCAAGCATGGATTTATTCAGTATAAGTGGTAAGTGCATGAAAATAAAAGCCAGGGTCACTAGATCTGACTAATATAAATCCATGCCCTCAAGAAATTTTCCCATCCAGTAGGAAGGAGTAAGTAGCGCTGCCTTTCTTCTTCTCTGCTGTAGTGAGAAAGAATTCCCTAAAAAAATACCATATTGCTCAGGTGAAAGCCCAAAATTTTAACAGGCTCASAGAGGGCAGCGCAAAACAAATCCCCCAAGTGACACAGCTCTCTGCAAGCAGCACGGTGCCTGCTGCCCTCAGCATTTCCCACTTACTGGAAATGAGCCCTCCTGAGCCTCACAACAAATTCAGATAGGGAGGGACTCCCTACAAAMTATTTCTGTCCTACACTGACTCATAAATTTGTTTTCCTTCCCATTGAAAGAAGAAATTAACTACTACGCAAGCAAGTCTTATTATATAGAAGTTATTTATACCTGGTGAGTCTCAAAGGGCAGGCAGAGTGCAGTCAGTCAAGAATGAGATTCCAGAATTTCTCTTTCTGGAGAGGTAGGCAAAAAAACGAGGCATAGATCAAGGTAAATTCTCTAAAGGAATGACAAAAACTAGACAGACTTGCTTTGCATCTGCTTTTCCATTCTTAAGCACCTTAATGAGGTCTTAAATTTTCATGCCTACTGAAAAGGTATTCTTCAAGTAGAAGCCTACGTTTTCTTCCTGCTTAATAAAGAAAAACAGGTACCTCAGGAGACAGAGTCATTTTGCCTATCTTTAAACATTCTTCCTTGCCTATATAAGCATCTACGTGATTCCCCGTACAACCACCACTTTATTAGGCACCTAAAATAGCRCGCAAGTTAGCTGACAAATTCAATGGGTTGTATCAGGAGAAATAGCAAATAATATTGAAATGTTAAGTTCCAGAGTCTGGGAGTTGGGTTTTTTCTTTTATATTTAAACAAACAAACAAACTAAAAAGTGAAACACTTGCTAAACAGAAATCTTCTGCAACAACTTTATATGAAGTATTTAAAGTGCCTTCATGGTGATAAATGTGAGTTTTAGTCTGTGATAAACTTACTCACTTACTATAGCCAGAATCGTTCTCATCAGGACACAAGGTGACAGAGATTATGTGCTTTGGAACAAGTTCATTTTGATTGCTTTATTTTTATCTCTTGACAAATACAAGCCTATTTTCATGGATGTAYTATTTTCTTTTGGCCTCTTTTTTGCTTCTTTAGTTCAGAAGTTACAAGAATTTTAAAAGTGTACTTTTTGCTTCCAAGTTTCTTTGACATCCCATAAAGCAAGTGTTGATTGGATTTTTAATTAAGTAGAATCAAGGCAAAACAGGCTATAGTATTAATGAGAATCMCTAGATATGCTTATAATAATGAATATCTAACAGGCTACAAAATTTGCTTTTTTACAAGAAATCTATGGTGATTGTCTCATCAAGTGAGTTCTACTGTTTGTTCAGTGTCAATTTTATAGTCTTTTAAACCCTGCTAGGATTTGAACTTAGAGATGCCAAACGTAGAGTGATAAAGATGACTTAATGATTCTAAAATTCTTGATACATTAAGCCAGGGGTTGGACACAATAAAATTGGCAGAAAGGAGATGTATTTGCAGCAAGATTTCTGAGATTTCTGCTGCTGAAGAGATGGACTGACTCTGTGTGTGTGTGTGTGTGTGTGTGTGTGTGTACATACACAAATGAGTATTTTAGAGAATCTGGATCTGAGGTCTTTTTTGCCTCTGTCATCTCTCAGAAGATAGCTCTGCCCCTTCTCTTACTCAAACACATTTGTAGATATTCATATTTTTTCTCACCACAACTAAGGAAGTACTCATTCATAGCACTAATTTTGTATTTTCTTTGTTTCTTCTCATCTACTCCATCTACTGTAGAGACATACTTGTTGCTTTTCCCACCATCCATCTGATGACTTTTATACTTTAACAGACCTTTATCCACCAGTGTCATATTTTACAACTTCAGGTAATTAATTAAAACGCTTTTTCAGAGTAGAAATAAGGCTGACCATAACCCTCTCCTCTCTCATAATCCAGAAAGCTGGCACCAGTGTTTACCAGTCTGAAATTTTGTTTTGGAGCCYGCAAAAAATTCTTTGTAACCAATGATAAAGTTCTCATGCATAAGTGGGTTTTTGAACAGTTATAAAATGTGAATTTTTTCCATGAAAGTCAATAGTTTCCTCTGGCRCAGGGAAGTTCTGCATCATTTTAATGAGACATGATTTGAACAAGGAGGTTTCCAACCTTCAAAAAACTTCTATATAACCTGGTTAAGGCAAAATTCTTCATCAGTTGCGTAAACCCAGCTTCTTCTTCAGCTTGCAGTTTTCAAAAACTGACTTAAAGCTGTTTTGAACAGCGTCCTCTGGTTGTGCTTACACACTACTGAGTGTGGCTCCTGCCAAAGCACACCAAGAAATTAAATCTGTCATACAAACAACCTACTGCTCCCTGTTTTCAAAGATAAAAACTCCCTGCTTTTTAAAAGTATAGYTCTTACCAGGGATTCATTCTTCGTTTCTTTCCAACCCAACCTTGTTCCAGTCAATGCAATGTCCCAGTTGTGAACTGGTTAGGTGATGTTGTTTATGTTTTCTGACATAAGAGCTTTAGTCTGGGAAAAAACATTCTGAGGGCATAATAAGAAAAATAAGCTTACAGTACAAGGGTCCAATATTTAAATTKATTTCTTATCTTCATTTTCACAACAGCAAAGCAGATGCTCCTTAAAACGACACAGAAGTTAAAGATGAATATATTTTAAAATGGGTGCTTTATTTTCTAGGGAGTGCTGCTGCTATTTTATAACTAAAAGCAGGACTGTGAAGGTGAAATTGCAGACATAAATATCCAGACATAGCTTAACTTTCATAGTACTTTCTTTACAGTCCCTCGATTGTTTCCTTTTTTTTTTCCCTTTGAAATATAGGACTACTATTGCCAGCATTGCAATAAGATTGTAAATATTTTTTAAATCCTTTAAGTTTCATGAACTACTGCAAAGGTAGTTCAGCAAGTGAAGGAGGCCCTCTGAGCAAAGAGGGCTCTCGASTTCCCAACTATACGAGATTTGCTTTGAGCTTGTAAATAAATTCAGGTGGGAATCAAAATGAAGACACAAATCAATGTCCCCAGACTTTGTCACCTGAAYGAAGAGCATATTAAGGACTTTAATAATTTTTAATGTTTCGCCTGGTATTATTAAAGAAGTGTCCTAAGTAACAAATCAGTAAACAGTTCAAAAAATAAAAAATTCTGACAAACTGTTATTTGGCTGAAAAAATTTTGAATTTCCACCCCACTCATAATMCTGACATTTTACTGTTTTCTCCACATTACACATTTCAAATTCATTTATATTTCAAAATTTCTGTGCAATGGGAATATATACATATATAAAGATATATACACCTAAATTTTCCCATTTGAATATTCAATAATAYTATATTTTAACATTTCTGATTTTAAAAAAACTTTTTACAAGTTTTTATTTGTTAAATAACTCAAAAATTTTTCTCAAGCAATTTTAACATTAAACTGCTTTCCCTTATAGCCTAGAGAGCCAATGACTACATTTTCTTTAGCTGAAATATTCTTCCCTTGTGCAAGCAACATGTGTTTCCTATTGACCACATATCTCAGAGTGAAAATTGTTGCAAATACTTCTGGAATATTAAATTTCCTGGGAAGAATAGTAATCAGGAAAAACAGGGTTTAGAACCCTTACTTCTGCTAAGAATGTATTACAATAGGAAAATTTAGCTTGGTGTTTTGCTGAACTAATTTAGACAATTAAAAAATTCTTGTTTACCTCGAAAAACTAAAAGTGAACAGATAATGAATGGAAATTTTCCTTCATGAGAAAGTAAAAAAAAATTGATACATGCAAGATTTTCTAGGTTATTTTKATTTTTTAGACACAGCATTTTTTCYTTACAGAAAATGACTTTGAGGAATACTTCATGTACAGGTGATATCTGTATCCAATGGCAAGTATCATGCTGCACGCAGGCTACAGAAAGTACTCTCCACCAAAGGAACAATTTATTTCGGCTGTGTTCCCACAGCCCTTTGAAACTACAGCCACCTGCAACCCAGCAAAGAGAGCGCCAAGTGTGAGTGGGCACCAGGAGCCGTCAGAGCAGCCGCGCGGCACCAGCCGCTGCTCTGCTCCAGCGCTGCCCGTCCGCAGGAAGCTCGCACTTCAATCCCTTTGTCCTCTCCCTACCTCTCAACAGTCTGTCCTTTCAAAGTGAAAATTATTCTTTCTAAAACAAGAGTGTCTGTTTGAGAAGACCAAAGCTGAAACCTAGAGAGAAAATGTAGGAAATTCCTTGGCTGGTGTAGATATTCATCTGTTAATTAGAGAAACCAGAACAGGAGAGAAGAGTGGAAAAAGTTTTTCATCTTTAAAAAGCACATTGTGACAACATTAATGCTTCTAGATACATTAAGCCAGAGGTTGGATACAAGAAAATTGGCAGAAAGTAGATATGTTTGCAGTAGAGTCCTGAGATTTCTGCTACTGACAAGATGGACTGACTCTGTGTGTGTTGTTAAATGAGGATAGCACAGCAGAATCATAAAATTTGTCTTCAAAGGAGTTTTGGATTTCATTTCGTTTGTACTGAATTTAATTTTCTTTCATTCACTAAATAACAATTGAAAAGGYGGGCACTTCCAGTAAATCAGTAAATGAACTCAAAAGAATCAAAATGTCATTCATTCATTGCTCCAAGATTCTCCTGTCAAATAGCCTTTCTTTAACCTGTTTTATGACTCTAGGTTTGAGAGAACTCTGTCCCAGAATTAGTTATTCCAAAAAGTGCAGTTCTTTTATCCTTTAGACAACTCACTATAATCTCTCAAAGGAATAAATCCACATACAATGTCATTGCAAAACATCCTTTGCCTGGAGGAAACTGTTCTAGCTACAGCACAGCAAAGCCCAATAAATTTGATTGTTTTTCTTAGCTAGCTGATCAAAATAAAGTTTGTAGGTGACAAAATGCATTTCAATAATGAATGTCTACAGGCTTCAGAAGATGTGAAATTAGGATGGGGAGAAGCAAGAAAACAGAAGTTTTGCCAAATTATTTAGTCTCCTACTGTTGCTTTCATTTCTTACAGAGCAAGTGCAGTTGTGATTCTGATGCCTATGTGAAACTGATACTGTCTATGACTCAAAAGCTCTAATGAATGACTCACCAGTGCTGAGAATAGCTACCAAAGGGTCACTCTGGGACTGTAAGGTTCCTTTCAGGAAGCAGAGAGAATAGAAATGTGTATCAGTTCCTGTTTGGCAACAAAATACTCTGAAAAGATAAAAGGGAATTTCAAATATAATTTTTGCATAGAATTAAAATTATGTTATTGTAAAACAAAAATAGTATACACATAAACACAAAAAGACTTTTAACCAAACTGTTGTAGTTTAACCCCAGCCAGCAGCTTCAGCCCCAGAGACTCATTTGCTCATCTCCCTCTGGTATTACACCTTCATAGTGGGATGAGTGATAGAATTGGAAAGGTAAAAGTAAAAACAACATGAGGGTTGATAAAAAGAGAGTTTAATAGGTAAAGTAAAAGCTCCATATACACACAAGCAAAGCAAAGCAGAACAAGGAATTAACTCACCACTTTCCATGGGCAGGCAGGTGCTCAGCCACCCCCAAGACAGCAGGGCTCCATCATATGTGACATTGACTTGGGAAGACAAACACCATCACTCCAAATGCTCCCCCACACCYCCTTTGTCCTTCCTCCAGCTCTATATTCTGACCATAATGCCATATGGTCCAGGATATCCTTGGGGTCAGCTGGGGTCCAGAGTTCTGGCAACCCCTTGTGCATCCCCAGACTCTACGTTGGTGGGGCGGCACAAAAAACAGAGAAAACCTTGAGGCTGTGTGAGCACTGCTCAGCAGCAGTAACAAAAACACCTCCAGATTATCAACCCTATTGTCAGGACAAATACAAAACAATACAATACAGCCCCTTACCAGCTACCATGAGGAAAATTAACTCTATACCAGTCAAAACCAGAACACTGGGACACAAGCGCTAGGAAAAGAACTGAGATCTTAGATTTTGCCTCTATAGATATTTTCATTTCACAAAGGACAATCTTTAATGTAGAAGTAGACCTATTATGAAATTTATCATTTACATCTCACTATTCAACTACTGCAAAATAGAGCCAAACACCTTTCAGATTCTGAATTTTATAATATATTCTGACATCAAAATGATTTTCAGTATAGCTGATGGCATCAAAATGTAAAGACAAGTGGGTGCCATAGGATATGGACTTGGACATTGTGAGGAAGAAGTTCAACTGCTTTGTTCAAGAGTCAGTGGTCCTAGAGGAAGACAGACTAAATGCATTTTCACTGGAGATAGAGAATCAGATAAGAGAAGAAATGAGGTTTGGGCTGTGGCAGATCCTGGGGTAAACAAGAAAGAATGTTACAAGAAATTCAGCAAAGAGCAAGAAGATGGGAGAAGAGGAGATGTGAGACGTTAACTCTGGAAAACAACACAGTGAARTCCTAGTTGTCTCCTGCTTGGAAGCCATGGGAAAGACAAATGGGCAGGCTGCATCAGATGAAATTTTATGTGATATATTAGGTCGTGCTTTGATTATCAAACAAAAGTCAGCACCTTGTGGGCCTTTCTCAGTAAAGGCTTTAAGGACACAAGGAATCTCTCAGCTCTGGATAGGACTGAAGGTCAGATGAAAGCATGTAAATGACTGAGTAGGAGTCAAAGAGATTAAAAATCACCTGAATGAAAGTTGACACCACAAAAGATTAGGCAGAAAGATACATTATCTCCTCACAGCGTGGATACAGGCTCTCTGAAACAGTAGATCTTTTCCATCTCAAACTGACTCTCCAGGGCCTGGTAGTTCCCTAATACTCAGAGCTGATACCACACCTCTGGTAGCTTATTACTGTTACAGCTGTGCACCTAAAGCTGTAGGATATAAAAAGCAGAGCCCTGCCTTTAGCCTTCACAAACCTTAATGTGTTCTTTCATTCATTGTGAGTCTGTGACTGTAGCAGGCTCTGATCTCTAATCTCTGACAGTAAGCAAGCTCCTCTGATTAGAAGACCAAAAAAGGCAGTGACAGCCTAATAGAATTTTATGATTGCATTTTGAACATTTCCACTGTGAGCAGAAGGCTCCTCACTCAGATATATTCATCTTCTGCTTAAAGAACAATAAAAAATAACAGGAAGGAAGCAACAAGTCATAGTAAAAATAACTCAATACCTCTGCTATGTAGCATGTATTGTATAAATGACTGTAAAAGAATATAGCCTTTTAGCAAAGAGCTGTGTGTTGTACATAGCCTTTGCGGTATAGTGAAATATATGTATTGTATTAAGAAAGTATGGGCAGCCTTTGAGATGTAGTAAAAAGAAATATGTAGAATATGTAAATATAGTGAAATATATGTATTGTATTAAGAAAGTATAGGCAGCCTTTGAGATATAGTAAAAAGAAATATGTAGAATATGTAAATATGTAAACATGTCTCTGAAATTTAAAAAAAAAAAAAGGGGGGGTGGGCTGGCTAGTCAGGAGGAGCCTAGAAAGAGCCCTGACTAAGAAAGAATGAGCTGCTAAAGAAGCCAGTGCTGTGAAGAGCTGCCCCCAAGAGAGCACCGAGAAGGTATGAGACTTGACCTTGTCGTCCTTTAGACTCTCGGTATAATACAACACTGCTACATTTCCTTCTGCACTATTTTCATGTGAAATTACCTTACTGAAATATAGTGAGAGTAATTTGGGAGTTCTGAAAAAGAGGCCAATATTTCCAAACCTGAGTATATGGCCAGCCTGCAATTATAAAAATKGAGATTTTTCTCCAAGTATACCGATGGCAATGAATAAATGAGCCAAGCAGGGTAAACTGAACTTTGAAGGAGTCTTGAGGACAGAAAAAATTCTCCATAAGATGGTTCTGAAACAAAATAGCTTCCTAATCAAAGTATCAGGAAATCTAAGGGAAGCCTGGGAGCATGTGCCCACACTGGGGCAGAGCCACAGCACATGTAGGAATGGCTGGGCTTTGGATCCCTCAGTTTAAGAGACCTGTGTTTCACCCATCTAACCCAACAGTGCCTTTTTATCAGGAAAGTTAAAATAAACTTTAATTTACTAAATCACAGACATTGTTCTTAAAATGAGTGTTTGTACAGCAGTTTGAGACTCTTGCCTGGCTGTATAAGCACAAAGTGTTATTAAATCATTCAGCATCGAATGCCCTTTACCTCATTATATTTTATAGCAGTARTTCTTTATTATCATCTGATGGCAATAAACCACGACACAGCTAATCTAGCATGCTGGGGCAAGGTCTTGATTGAAGTTCATTAAAGTTTTGTCTGAGTGAGAAGTGAATAAAAATTGAGTTAAGGACTTCAAATTTTCATTTCCTAATAAGGCATTAGGAACATATACATGAAAAATAAAAACTTTTAATATATATAGGTTGCTAATGTTTTAGGCTCAATTGACTCCTTGAATCAATTGACAGGGATTAAGCTCTACTAAATTTCAATTAATTTTTAATTATATTTTTTCTCATTTCTGTTTCTCCACATATGTCCTCCACATATCTCCCTCATTCTGCCTTTTTTATGTCACAGTCATAATTATTTTTACCAAACAGTGAAAGCTTTTGTTCAAGAATAATGAAGATAATTATTATCACTATTGGCCRATTGAATTGAAAATACATAAACATGTGATGAAGACAATTTTGCAAAGAGAACTTATATCATGAGGAAACTGTGTCCTCAAGAATTGATTTCTAATTTCATCCTGTGAAGCAGTAGTCCTGGAGGAGCTAAAGAAGTTAAATACTGGAAGAGCAATGGGAAGAGAGGTCCATGATAGAATTGTCACATGATGGATAAGACATCAGTGACCTGGGCATCTCTTCCAGACATCGGCACATAGCTAGGGACATCACTAGCTGAAGAGGATTAGATAAATCAGGGTCCATCCCACTCCATTTCCTCTTTCACATGCTGGTTTGGTTTTTTACATTCTAATATAAGTAAATTTTGTATCTTCTCTTGCAATGTGATATCATTTAAAGCACTTTTCAGCTTTTTGCCTCCACAACCTTACTCTGAATAAATGCCAAAGCTTCCCTGACTTGTACCATTCAACTGAATGTGTTTTTCAACCATTGGAGTTTCCCCCCAGCCCTGATTAATGCTTTTTCTACCATCCATCACTTCTTTCTGTGGTACTGGAAGTATATGTAATCTAAAAACTCAATTAAATTAAAGTATTTTTTGCACACTAAGTTGCCTTTTGGTCTCACTTCTCTCTGGTTATTATTAATTTTATAACCCCCTCATAGAGATTTTTTTTTAGTAAAAATGAAGGAAAACAAGTTAAAAATAACTAGCAGGCAGCATCACCACAGAAAATGGTTTCTACAGAAAACTCAAGCCATATAGAAATCCCCTATGTAGGACCAAAAAGAGCAGCCYAGGTAACTGGCAGTAGAGAGAAACTACTCAATACAGTGCTGGGGCGAATTGGTGCAGCAAAAATTGGTGAATAAATATATTGCAGAGCAGAGACTCTGATGGAGCCTGCAGTGTGGTACCTGGAGAGAGGAGGTTCTTACTCTTGGTCTTTTTCAAAGATCACAGCTCCATCAGTGAAACCAGGCTGTGTGCTGCAGGCACAAGCCAGGCATGCTGTTCTTCTGGCCAAGTGTCCCTGTGTCTGCCCAGCAGTGGGATGCTGTGATAGATGAGGATAAAGCATCCATGTTGGCTGAATAGCAGCACTAATCGTGGGGTCCCCAAACTGCACTATGAGACAAGCTTGCCTTCTGTTTCAAAATTATATTCATGACAACAAATCTGTTTAACTCCTCCGCTGACGTGTTTTACTTTCCCAGGACAGGAACACTGTGAAGGCTGCTTTTTGGCTCAGCTTCAAATTTCATGACAGATTTCAGGCAGTGACCTAACCTAACTAGATTTACAGGAAGCAAGATGGAGATTTAAACTAGCTATAGGAGCTTATTGATAAATTAACCATTGATATTTAAGAAAATAATGTATTTTCTGTTTATGAAAGACTATTCACCTCCAAGGTTGAAGAGTTCTGCATCTTTAAGGGAAGGAAGTTTCCTTTATGAATTAGAAATCTGCTTCCAAGGAAGATGTGGAAGCTACTGATTTATATTTCTTCTACTACTTATATTTCCCCCAGGGCAACCATACAGCCAGAGCCAGCTGAAGAAGGTGGCCTAGGTCACTGGCAATAGGTAACAAACCTTTCCATCCTACAGCTATTTTGAATACTCCTCAGATCAGGATGGGGAAAAACGTGGGACTTTTATCAGATTGTTGCTTGCTGGTGAACAATAGTAGACTTTACTTAAAGAGTTATTATTCCCAGGTCACTTTTTTCCAAAACACACACGGCGTTCACAGGCAGTCTTCACAACTCACCAAAGAGACAGAAAAAGTTTACTAGGTGAGGAGAGAAAATAACCTCCTACAATTTAATGTCAAAGGCAAAGCAGGGAATTCTACAATATTCCTGTTGTGCTGATTCACTAAGCAAGGGGTGAACCACATTTGTCAAGTCATACGATAGCACAACTGTGATCAGCAGTAGACTTCACAACTTCTGTCCCCTACACCCTAAGGGATCTCCTGTCTGCTCTTGAGAGCCTCTCCAGACCACAGGAATAATTTCTTCTCTGGGCTGACCAGGGCTGAAACATATCTAGCCTGTGAGAGCAGGGGAGGGACGCTACCTCCTGCAGATAAAACCATAAACCATCTCAGCCACAAGGAGCTGAGGAAAGGAGCAGAACTTGTAGAGAAAAATACCCCTGATCCATAAATGCCAAGCATGTTTCCAAATCTCTGAAACCCTTGTCTTTCAAAACCTGGTGTCTCCTCTTCTGCCACCCTACTCCAGGACAGCAGTGAATTTGAGAAATTGGGGATGGAAAAAACAGTCCTAAATCCAAGCTGCTGCTTGTTTTCCCTCTGCTCACCAAACCTGATGGCTATACATGAGCTGCACACTCAGTCCAGTGGGATTAGTTAAAGTGCACTGCACTCAGGCAATTCACAGCTTTGTTCCCATGAAARCAAAAATCCATTGTGTTTACATCACCTTAGTCTTTTTGCATACATTTTTATATTAATTTATAAGGACAGCCAGGCAATCTTCCCTAAGACTGTGTTTCCAGCATAAAACCATACTTTCATGCATCAATCCATAAGGGCTCAAAGGGTGTCCAGCTTCCCAGTTTTAACCTAGTCACAGATGTGTGTCACTGCCAGATGGTGCTTCAGTGCTCTGGAGCTCCCTGCTCAAGGGTCYCTTCACTGACAACCCACACCTCAACTCTTACTGCAGCTGGATGGGCAGGGCATGGTGAGCTAGAGGAGAGATGTCACTCAACACTTTAGCAGTCTAATGTCTATTAAACTTATCTGCCACATAATGTTAGTCCTTCCTCTACATCTGTTATGCTCTTCCCATGGGAGTAAAGCAGGACAGACGCCAGATTGTCCATTTAATGGAAACAGAATGATTTCCCCCCCTTGCCTTTTTTTCTTTTTTCCCCATCAAAAGAAACAAAAGCAAAAAACAAGTTGGGGGGGAAAAAAGAAAAGTTAAGAAATTAGACATTTAAATCACTTTAACTGCTTTGATTCAAAAATTGTGACATTTCACTTGAATTTCAGTCTTTTTAAATGGTAAGAACATTTTAGTACAAAATAATTAATTTGATTTTCAAAAAGAATTTTGTAATTAACATAATAAAATGTAATTCCAAGTGTGTCAAAATAAAATACTTTTTCTGTGACCCTAAAGCACCTCTTTTAATGTGGGGCCTAAAAAATCCATCTCAGATGAAAATTCAGAGAAAAAATTATTTCTTCTTTTGCACTAAGATTTATAGCAACACTCAACAGAGTAATAAAAAGGAACAAACCCCAAAAAGTTCTTGGTTGACCATCAAAATTACTTTATTTATCCCTGAGTTTTATGCAGGTAGCATTCAGAAGTTCTCATGTGGGCTAGGTCACCTTGTGATAAAACCTATATGGAAAATCTATAGAAAAAAGTCTGTAATGCATATATATTTTTTAAAAGTAGCAAAATGGCAGTGCTAATTTTCTGCCTATGGCATCAACATATTTTTATATCCCTTCAAACACTAAAATAGGATAATAAAAATTAAAAATGACCCTTCAAATACTAAAATAGGATAATAAAAATTGCTCTTTCCTTTTTCACTGGAGTCTCTGATGTGGAGGAAGAAAATGGTCTCAATTTTGTGAACAGTGAAACAAGTTCCACTGAGTCAAGCTCCATTATAGGAAAGAGCAGCAGCATCTTGAACTGGTAACCCTGCAGCCCAGAGACTCTACTCTGCAGTAATGCTTTTGAAATAAATCCATGTTTTTCTTAGCTAACATTGACATTGCAACTTCTTTTTCTCTTTATTTTTGGGATAAGGCAATTATATATAGAACCAAATACRCACAGAGAAATCATGTGGGCAATTCTCCCCCACAACGAAACTGTATACGCTCCTAGAGGAAATTAAGTCAGCCAAAGCCTGTCTGACTTATCCAACCAATTATCCTTCCTCTACTAGAGGCAAATTATGAGTTCCATTCATAATTAAGCCCAGGTTATTGAGATTTGGCTGATATTACCTACAGTACATCTTTCTATAAAGCCCAAGCAGCCTGGAAAATGGGTAGAAAATAATTCTTCTACAAACACTTCCATACAGTGGGACTTGAGCAAAAAATGTACTTTCACAGGGGGCAGCCAAATTTGTGATGCCTTTCTGCATGGGAGGTCACCTTTCTAATAGAATATGCCTGGGTGTACCCACCCATTGCTACGATGGCATGTGGCTTCTTTGATCCAAGAATGTGAATGTCATGGCTCTGAGTGCAGTGTTAGCACTCCAGAAACCGTCCAGRTCAGCATTCCCATTGTGTCAGATTGCAGATAAAAAAGGTCAGATGTTGACAGCTCTACCTTACAAGGAGGTGCACCAAGTCTGCCAGCTCAAGTCATTCATAGCATTCAAACTCTGTTGGATAATAATGAGGAAAAATTATGATCAACAGGAAATATCCTGAAATCAAGAGGGCAAACCTCACCAGACACAAGCCTGATCATGTGTAACTATTGACAGCATTTTACTGCAGCATAAGCAGAGCCCACTTGGGTGTGAGGAGAGGGGATAGCAAGCCTGTGACAGCTGTTGTCTGATGGGAGAGGAGACACAGAASTTCATTTCTAGGATGCCATTTTGGCTTTTAGTTTCTTTTCCTGCCTTGTCACAGGTTTTCTAGGGAATTTGAGTCATGCYACGATTTGTTCCTCTAATCCTTCACTCACACACGCATATGTACACCACTCCTAAATGAAGGACATGACTCTCAGGGATCCTGAAAGGATAAAAGTGTTAAAAATTATAAATATAGGAACTTATATTAGTGGAGGATAAATGTAGAAAATGTGGGAAAAGCTTAGAAAATCAATATTTTTTATTTTCTCTTTCCTATTGTTTCATACCCATATAAAACAATACCTAAAACCAAAACTAAAACAAAACTTCAATGTAGAATTTTAAATTCTCCATTTGCATGCTAAGAAGCACTGCTCTGTAATAAATACTTGGGCTTCAGGACTTGCATTCAGAATATGTGAAGCCAGAATCCTAGTAGGGATAATTTGTTTAGCACAGATTATTTCAACATTCCAAAATGGATATTTTTTCACAAATTAAAGATTTAGTGGCTGTTTTCTAATTCCTCTTTATTCCTTGTCTTTGTTCCATAGCCCCAGGGAGATTACACTTCTCTCACCCATAAATTTAGCATAGTAATATTCGTCCTCTCTAAAATTACCTGCTAGATACAAGGTGTTCTTTTTTGCATCCTTTGCCATTTAAATTATTATTACTTTTTGTGTGTCACATTTAGCCCCCCAGAAAAACCTGTTATTTTTTGAGGAGCACAAATCACCCCTCTAACTGATGTCCTGTCTAATCTGAGCACCAAAAGAAGGACTGTACTAACAGACATCTGATGCCATCTATAGCTGGCAGAGTGGCAGCTTTTCTCTGTTCACTGTGAGCACAGTCCCCACTGGGATCAATTTACTTTTTCATTCACACCACACAAAAGAATGTGTGGATAGTGCTGGAGATGACGTCAGTGCAGTCAGCTGCAGAGAGCCGTGCGGAGAGCAAGGGCTGCAAACAAGAGCAGCCATCGACAGCACGCTCCCGGCAGGAAAACCTTCCTATTGGAAACCARTGGGCACATTTATGAAAGCTTTGTTTTGAATCACAGCCAACAACAAACCCAAACAGCCCAACACTCCAGAGCAGGAAGTTCATCATGGTGATTTTGTCCTGAAATAATTGAAAGAGCACTGAGCATCAGAAAATTTACAATTTCTAGGGAATTATTCTTTTRTGTATCTTAGTAATAGAATGCACACCGATTTTGGTGCATAATTCAGTATCCAGGGAACAAAGTGCTGTGGCTAGAGGTCATGCTAGCCTAGCCCTCTGCCTGATCCAAAGAGCAATGCAGCTTCTGGCTGTAAAGTGAGCAAAATTTAGTTTGTTGCTTTAAAAAGTCCYTTTTTTTATCTGAATCTTCATCATCATTTATAAGAGTGGTGTTCATAAGCTCTAATATTGTCCAATATTTTTGAAATCTTGATAAATGGAAAGACCATTGTGGTTGTAATAATGATATTCTCACAACCCACAATATTTTATCAAGTTTTCAGATGTCAGTTTGGTGCAGGTACTAATACTTTGCCTCAGACAGCACTATGTCTGAATTTTATTCTAGTAATCAATATTTTACTTAAATTTAGAGACTTTTAAGGCTGTTTTGCTAAAGCAAATCCAAGAGAGTGCTTAAGTAATCCCTTTCCACCTCACGTGTGATGCTTGGGCGCTTTAGGGGAGGTAAGCACTTCAGCAGGCTGGTGAGCTGTGAGCCAAGCACAGGAAGRCGCTTGCAAATGGGAATCTCTCCAGTGACTTCAATGCCCTGCACATCCAAGCCTAAAAAGTAGAAATTCAGGGCTGAAGGTGGCACTTAGGCTGGAGGGGAGGGTTAGCACAGCACACAGAGCTGTGTCAGACTGGCTGCCATGTGGCCAGCTCAGGTTAATGGCAGTGACATGGCAGTGCCCCCATGGATGCGGCTCCATGGCCGTGGCGCTGCGGCTCCCCATGGCAGTGGCACATCCCGGCTGCTCTGAGCTCCGCGCCTGCATCGCAGGCCAAACACGGTGCTCAGACTGCCTTGGGGACTGATGCCTTTTATGTAGGTATGAAAGAGAACAAGGTTTCTCTGCTGTCTTCCCTCTTGTGCATCCTGAGAGGACCAGACCTCAGAGAATTGCTGAGTCTCTGTGTTTATTTGAGTCTTTGTCTCTCTGCTGACATTTACTATGAGCAAGCTAATTTGAACCAACTGGGAGGGGTAGCAAGGAAGAAAAAGAAGCCAAAACCACATTAGTTGGAATAAGATTAAGGAAATAAGTATTTCTACTTCTTTTTTTTTTTCTTTTTTTTTTAATATGGAACTACTGGAATGACTACAAGCCCATTAAACTGCCTAAAAGGCAATTTATTGACATCTTTAAGGTTTGGTTCAGGAACAAAATGAGTAAAGTCTGATCCAGCATTTTCTAAAATGAATGGAAAAATCCTCATCACTTTCAGCTGAGGCTAAATCAGACTAAACCACTTGGGGTAATTTAGAGTTTGGGGAAAAATAATGAACACTAGCCAACTCAGACTGGTAGACCATTGACTTGTTTGAAATTCATTTACTTCTTGGTCTAGAGACTTCTCTGCAGTAACTTTGAGGACCTTAAGAGATTCCAGATTTTTCAGTGAAGTCAGACAGTAGCCATCACCACGTTCATTCAGAAAAAGCCTAAAGCAGAAGGAGGGAGGAAGAAAGAATTCTGACGCTCAGCATGAAGCTGCTGCTTATAAAAAGTTTCTGACTGATGTGCAGGGGATACAAGTTTCAAAATGTGGCCTTTCTTCTGTATACTTACAGGCAATTCTGCTTGGAATATARCTGTAGAGAATTTCATTTTGCTTTGGTCAGTGAAATGGGGAAAGTCAATTGATRCCTTGTCTAGTGTTGTAAAGCAATGTTTCTCTTCCTGCTCTGGGCACACAAGAGTGTGGTAGATCGTAACTCTTGATTTGTTGTTTCACATGGGCAGACAAGTTGCATGGAAAGGATATTCCCATTTCAAAGGCAGGTTGCTGTTCTCTRTTTGAGAAAGAAGCTTTGTATTTATTGCCTTGCAGATTCAAGACATTCCGAATAACCTAAATGTTAACAATTCAGTTCTATTTTATACTATAAAATTATACTGGCTTATTAATAAATTAACTTATATGAAAAAAAAACCAAAGAGAGACGCAATTTTTTTTATTTATACACACACACACACACACACACATATACACACACATATATATACATATACATCAATATATATATATCACATCCAGCTGGGACTTTAGCCTCAGTAGCATTTAGAGAAAGCACTAACCTCAGGCATGGGAAACAGCATACTGAGGGGAGACACCTAATCAGGCCATGGTGAGAAAAGTGGGGTCATGGGAATTAGTAGTTGGCTAATAGAACCATCCTATATTTGGTTAGGTTTCTGGTTCTTGTTTTCAGTTGGTTCGGTATCTGGTGCATGTAAGGTCATGTTCCAAGTTCACGTTCATGACTGGATCTTTGTCCTCAAAGACCCCCATACCTGGCTGCATTTGCCACACCCATGGATCTTTGGATCTTACCCACTATACCCTGGGGTTCCCATGTTTTGTTATTTTGTTATTAAAGTTTTCATTTTCTGGGCAGAGCCAGCATTCCAATCCCTTATTTCACCAGCTCCCTCCAGCCAAGCCAAATAAAGGGGTCACAGTGAGCTCCGGACTGTGAGATACATACATATATATATATATATATATAAAGTGAATAGACACACCAAGGAGGGAAATCCATATACATTTAATATAGGGATGATTCCTGTTAAAGAGCAGTCGGGGAAGCAGTCATTCTGGCACTGCATGTTGCCAGAACATGTATCTGGATTTGGTGTTGGGAACAAATATCTAAGCAGATATATGTATGTTTTATGTATACACTGTGAACATATGCAATGTTCATAAAGAAGGTGTATAGAAGCTTGTATTAGGGTTAGACCATATGAAAGAAAAACCTGTCATTTATCTTTTTGACATGCTGCAACACATTTTGGCTGGCATCTTGGTGCCTATTCTAAGTAGCGGTGTTTATCACAGTAATAACTGTTGGGTATGTTAGCCTGCCAGTGGCCTTTGGCAGCTGGACAATATAGATGTTTAGTGTCCTGGCAGGCTGTAAAGGTTTTTCACAGTAGCAGCCTCAGAACCATGCTGCTGCAGCAGGTAAGTGCTGCTGGGGTGTGAGGCTGTGTGAGAGGAGCACAGGTTGTGGCTGGCCAGCACTTCTGGAGTCAGTAGCTGTAAGACTGGTTTCCTGGAATGCAGATGCAGGAGGATGAGAGAGAACAGAGGTAGTAGTAAAATCAAYGGGCTGTGTTAGTAGGGTAAGAGATAATGGAAGCAGATCATCCAAATTCAACCTCAGTGAATCAAAAATCCAGCCTTTATGTAAGACAAATGTAGTGTGTAGGAGAGGCTCTCCTTTGAGCTTCTGTCAGCACCCCCAGGCAGTGCTCAATCCATTCTTATTAGTGAGTGATTTTGCATCTCTGCCAGCAGTTGATTTTATTTGAATAACACCTGGATCCCTACATCTGAGAATCCCTCAACGGTAGCAACCATCTTGCTCTTTCTTCCCTGCCTACCCTTTCTAACACTCTCGGGAGAGTCCTGCTTTTCACAGTTGATGCCCTTTGAAACAAACATTTTAGACATTTGGGGTTTTTTTCCTTTTCTTGAGAAAAGGCACAGCTGCAGCCTTAGTACAGATTTCCCTTCTGTCTTGCATGCCTTGCTGTTATAAGCTTGCAAAACTACTTGTCTCCTCTGGGCTTAAAAAGCGTACAAATACTGAGTAATGCTATGCCATAAAAATGTCTACAGAGTTACAAATAGAGGACTGTACCACCCCTGTACTATTGTGAAAAATGCAGTGAATAGGCATCTCCTTCTGGTTTTGGTGACACAGGAAYGACCTAATCTACTTTTGTGTCCAGGACTGAAYCTGCAGAGAGAAGGGAAAAATGGCTGTCATTTAGACATGCTTCTAGGAGCAATCAAATGCTTAAACACTTAATAGATACAGTTTCATCTACAGTTAATTACAGGCTTAAAGAAGGAACCCAGTAAGGAAGGTATGAAGACAGGGTCCTAATTTTTCCTAGAGCCCATGAAGGGTTCCTTGAATGCAAACAAAAGAGGACTTCAAAGGCACAGGGAATGAAGCAGATTATTTATATCTATATAGGACTCTGCTTTATCAATATCCTAAACCATTTTGTATTCATTATTTGATGGTAAGACTCAGGATCTCACAGTGTTATCAAAATCAAAAACTGTATCACGAGGCTCAGACTTTAAAAGGACAAGCTGTGACAAGTTAGTTTTCTACACAATGACAGTGAGAGAAAGAACAGAGTGATACAGMTGAAATTGTAAACTTAAAAAAGTGACCTAGGGATTCTCAGTACAGGACAAAAAAATACTTAATCCTTGTCCACAAYTTACTAGTTGCTGTTTGAAAGTATGGATGCTTCCTATGAGAAAGGAAACAAAGTYACAAACCAGCTGGTAAGTTATAAGTAGCTACATTTCATTGTGTTTACAACACAGAGATATAATCTAACACGAATTTTTATTGCAAGTGACAGTAAACTTGGACAAAGCTGCATGCCATTTGTCAAACATTAGCTCTAAAAGATGTGCCACAGCTTGTACTGGTGCTGCATGAATGCTGGAACCATGCCCTTCCCATGGGCTTGTCCATGGTGGTCAGCAGAGTATCCCTCTCATTATGTTAGAATGTGGCTTTTTGCACCAAACTTTTTACAGGAAGACATAGATTTTTGAACAAAAATACACCAAACCACTGAGAGAATCTGTGAACAAGGAAAGGAAGATTTTGGTAGSTTTTGTTTCCTCACAAAAACGTGGGAGGGTATTAGGAATTTGGTGCATATGACAGCAGATGAGACTATCACTTCTAGAGAAAATGTGTCCACTCTTTCTGGCATGAATCCAACACCCCTTGAARTCAATGGGAATTATTTCATTGACTCAATGTCTGCTAGACCAGGCTCTATGTACCACACAAGTACACACATGGTTTTAAAAGCGTAGGAAGAAGGGCAGCTTGAACTCTTTCACCTTCAGTATAGCAATCATTTGTGGCCACCAGCTGTCATTTTCCCCAGGACAAGGCCTTCTTCTGCCTGTATCAAAAAAGATTGCTTTAGTAGTTTGCTTTTAAAGAGCCACAAAATTACAATTATCCATATTACCATTTTAGATGTCATTGATCTTAGTAGTTAATGTCACATTAAATCACCCTGCCMGCCCCATACTACTTCCTCAGATTGCGAAAGGATGCCAGCAGCTATCATGAGGTTAGTTACATTCACTTCATATTTTGAACTTTGTATTCAACCCCAAAATCATGAAGTTTAGTATTTTTCAAATGAGATTCTGAAGTGTGGTTATACAGAAGGAAAAATTGTTGCTGGACAAAGCAGAAACAACAGTTCACTTTGCAAATACTGTTAGTTGTAGGGTGAATGTCTGCCAGGCTGCTTCTGGGGAAGGAAGTCAGGAACAGTAAGGAGATTTTACACTTTCTCRTCCTTCTATTAGTAAAGACAGGTTCAGCACATTTTTTCAGAGATTTCTGAATGTCTGAAAGATTGGAGGAAATGACCACTGCCTATTTGGAAAAAGCTCTGWGAGGTTTGTTCTGCACCAGACCTAATAGACATGCCAGAGCTTGGAATGATGCAGCTGAAACCATCCTTATCTGCACACCAGTACAGCATTCTTTTGCCACACATGGAGATTAGACTGGATTCACTGCACATACACTGCTACATACTTTTGTTTGAAATTTCCATGTGATCTAGGGACCCATAAGGGTGCAAAAACTAATTACATAGAGCTGGATTCAGAGCAAAGCAATACATTTACGTGTGCTGACTGAGCACAGAAGAGCAGCTGAGTGTTGACTACAGCCTCTACCACAGACATTTGAAGTTGGTGTTGGCAGCAKAAGATACCTTTGGCAGCAAATGGTCTTCGCACTATCAGCACAGACATGGTAGTTTGGATATTGCCTATGGCTTCATGCCCCAGCAAAGAGCAAAGAAATCTCACAATTTCTCATAACACAAAAGAAGTTAAATTAAAAAAGAACTATAAGTGGGATTACATATCTAGCCTTTGAAATTTTTCATTGTCAAAACCTTAACAGAGGCTGAGACTAAACAGTGGACCTAGATTGAAATGATTACACTGGAGAAAATAAGGAAAAGAGATGTTGTAAAAGAGATGCTGAGCCATGGCACAATAACCATCACTAAGCTAGGTAGATTGTCTTCAAGCAATTTATTATTAACAACAATAATAATGATAATTCAAGTACACATACTTTTATATTGAAACTTCAATTTACTGAAACTGAATCTGTATTTTATRCAAGTAAATACCACTTATTAATATAGACTGAATATTAACTTCCTGTGTAATTACTTAACTTCAATCTTATCTCTAGAATGTATATTTTTAGAATCTAGATGCACTACCTATATCATAATTATATATCATAATGACCCTAAAATTCTATACTTAGTAATAACATGTACCTGTACAAATTCCACAAATAAAATGTTTTAAGTATAGAATTTAATTTCTCACATAAGTACTCCAGACCTCAAAACCTGATGTGGGTATCTTAAAAAGGGCAAAAGCAGTAAATATATAATTTCTAATTTTCTAAACTGRGTTTTTTCATTTGGATTATTACATAACTCAAATTTTATCTATTCAATTAAATACTGGCCTAATCTTAAAAGATGTCAAAAAACAGCTGCTGTTTCTCATTTCATCAAGCAAGGCAACCTAAAAAATATGAAGGGTTTTTATTGTACAAAAAACATAAGCTACAATATAGATTAACTGTCAGTGYATCATAAATGTTAAGTAAAGCATAAAATTGAGATCCTAAGGTCAACGTTGTTGATATCCTCTATATTCTAAATTTATCAAACTGAATTTGAAAGTCTGTATCCTTATTTCCCCAGGCTTTCTTGAAGCACCCATCTTAGTTTTTAGTGTTTTATTCTATATATACTATGTGTGTTTTGTCTTATTCCACAAAGAAAAAAATTATTCTGTAGCAAAAAATATCAACATCCTATAGACATTGTAGCAAAGTGATCAGCCTTTTTACTCAGACCTTCTTCTCTTTGGCTTTCAGAAAATCTGTAATGGCTGTCAGAAATTGGTACATGCAAGTGAGGATACAAGTGATAGGGATTGCCTTGTGATGAGCTGGGAATTGAAGGAAGAATAATGTTTTAAGCATTTCAGAACCTGGAAGCAGAAGGGTAGTTGGTGTTTTGCAGACAAGATGCTCATTAAAGCAAACTCTGTTTCATCTCTCCTATCTCAAATACTTACATTAAACACTGGGACCAAAAYTGACTTGTCTTTAAATGTGCCTATTTAAATGTGCCACAACTACCTGGCCTGAATTTTGGATTCAGGCTATCTGTGTGCAAAAAATTTCAAGTTTTTTTTACCTGAATAGTCTAAGTTCAGAAATATCAGTGTGCTGCTTTTACACAATACATCCTATACAAATATTTCAAAAGACAGTTAAAATCTGGCAACTCCTTAAACAAAACTTTTTATTTACATAATATGCCTTTTGATGACAATTTGTGAAACAAATACACAACTTCATGGCTGTACTTCTTCAGAAATACAATATGAGCTTTTCAATGAGACAGACAATACCATCTGACCTGTTCTAGGATGAGCTGAACGCTGCATTGACCRTCCTAATTTTTATCCCTTGACTATCAGTGACTCATTCAAACATAGCTATCTAAATTTTAGAYGTCCCACAGAGAACAGATAAATTCCACACTTCATCTATTTAGTGCAAGTAGATGTATTCAAATGCCTGACCATATAAGCCCATTATCAAACAACATGGAGTCTATASAATTTATCAGCTGCAAGTATTTAAACAGAGAAAAACCTCTGAGCTTTGACAAGTTAATGTTGTGAGTGAAGAAACAGGTGTCTTATTTTACATGCCAAGTACCAAAACACATAAGAAACTGGAGCTTTAACAGATACCATTAAATAAAGCAATTATTTGAAACATCCAGTGTTGCAGTATATGTGAAGGTGCAGTAACTTACTCCAAAATATATCCACATGTGTTTGCTCCATCAAGTATAATATTCTGGTTTTCTCTGAGTCTGGGGGGCCTTTGGGGTTTTTTTTTCCTATTTTTATTAAAAAAGCAAGTAAACTAGTTTTTGTGGATCAAAAACTGTTGCCTAATTAATTACAGGATGCTTTGGGTACAATCCAGAGAGGCTTTTGATTGCATCCATCATTTYCTTTATATATCAGAATAGGCACATTTAACAGTTCTACTCAAGTAGATTAAGCTTCATGTGTAGGCAGTTGTAGAATTAGGACCTKTCAGGTTTGCTTCTTGATCTAGAAACTGCCTATTCAATTCACATAGAACTGAATCAGCAGTCAATGAAATGAGTGTTTAAATTCTGCTGTCACTGAAAACTTGGCAGCCCAAGGGATGCTGATAACACAGTTCCAGTCCAAGCACTCTGGCCAAATCTACTGAAGTTTTTCAGCCTGTGCTATCTATCTTTTCCAGCTCCCTACTTAGTGCCATTGCATCTGACTGGCTAAAAGTCATTGCATTTTCCCCCACAGTATGCCTCAGTGGCTGGGCAAATGCTTGTATCCTCTATTACAGAGGAGGACAAAGGCAGATGGACTAAACAATGCAGGCATCTAACTTTGTTTCTTCAAATTATCACAGAGGAAAATATGCAAAATAAGTTCTGAAGAGATTTCAGAGATTACCTAAGCAATCATGATGTCCCAACCCACCATCAGTCATATCTTAGTCATTTTTATCTAGTAATTCTTTAACTTGTATCTTAAAACCCTTCTTTAATTGAAATTCCACAGGCTGCCAAGACAATTCTAGTGCATCACTRTCTCTCATGGAAAAAGATTTTCTGAATGTAATCTTTCTAAAATGTTAAGCCTTGCCTTTTCTCCCMTATGGAAATGGAGAACACTTTATTKTCCTATTTTTTGTATTGGAAGATATTTGAAGCAGACATATCTTTCCGAGCAGACATTTCTCCACTCCTTTGAACATCAAGTTTTCTACTTTTCTGCTGATGCTATGATTCTATGAACATCTCTCAASTGTGGAAGAACTCAGACTTGCATGTTCCAAGCTGAAGAACTAGAGTTTTCTTTCAGCTTGAATATGCAAGTATCCAGTATATTTTAATGATATCCTTACATACCTAAGCTGGGTTGCTATTTACAGGCTTCAGTGTCTCAGATCAAAGCAATCAGGTTCTTGTAGAATTAAATCTTGAGTGAGAAATGAAAATCAAAACTTGTCACAGTAATACCRTGAAAATTGAGACAAACTTTATAATTGGGTACGAAGATATGTTAACTACTAATAGGATATTAAGAATAGTTCAGTATATCAACATCTTAAAAATCAATCCCTAAAAAATTCTTCCCCTGAAGAAGAAGGTGTTYTGAAGAAGAGAATAAGAGTCTAGACCTATATTCTCATGCAGTTACTCTAAAACTTACATACAGTCATTCAGAAAAGAGATTCAAAACATGAAYTCAACATCCAGAGAGCTTAAATGCTGCATAAGAAATGCATTAACTCTTAAAAAAAACTGCACTCAACTATATAATGGATAAATTGACTAGAAATTGCTAGAGAAGTCCGTCTCTACTGCAAAGAAGGAATTATCTTCCAATACTGCACATAGCATCTATTCTGGAAGGCATTTTATGAAATTTAATGGTTAGGAGGAAAGCTATTATGTGACTTAAGTCAGAGAGCAAAGGTTCTACCAGCAGTGCTCCCCAAAACCTATCWCAAATGCATTATTCAGGATCCATCCTTGATAATGTCTATTCCCAGCATAAGAAAATTGTTGCAAGTATGTATTATAACSTTTAGCACAGAGTGATCACAACTTTGGAACTGCAACTGTTCCMAAGGTTGTCTCAGTGATCATAACTATTTCTGTGGAAGGACCAGGTGGATTATTTATACATATGATGGACTGCCTTCTTTRAGTAGCCTCAGTAGCCATTTATTGTATCAGGCAACCCCCAACCAGGGAATAACATGCAATGACTCCAGTGATTTCAGAAGGCTGAAGAAAAGCTTTATTAAGCTATACTATATTATACTATATTATCCTAAAACTATRCTATACTCTATACTACACTATACTAAAGAAAAACCTGTCACCCTTTCAGACAGTCACAACACAGCTTTGTGTTTTTTGACCTAATTGGTCAATCAATCAAAACAACCATCACCAGAGTCCAATTAACAAATCACTTCTGGTATACAATCTCCATAACACATTCCACATGTGCCAAACAGGAGCAGTGAATAGCGATAAGAATTGTTTTCTCCTCTTTCTCTGAGCTTTCTCACTGCCTTCCCTAGGAGAAATCCTGGGAAGGTTGTGCCTGCTGCCCTCTGTGAAGAGAGCTGTGGCCACAGCCCTTCATGCAAACTGACTTYAGATAAAAGCTACAAAGGAATAATGGAAAGGTCAGTTGTAACAAATCTGGCAGGGGAAGACAAGTAAGCACAATTCTGAATTGCTTCTAGGGGTGAGAATATAGAAAAACAGTATYGTAGAATCAGAGAATATCCTGAATTGAAAGGACCCACAAAGATCATCCAAGTTCAGCTCCTGACCTGGCAGGACAGACTCAAGAGTCACACTGCGTGCCTGAGAGAATTTTCCAAATGCTTCCTCAACTCTCCCAGGTTTGCTGCTGTGACCACTTCCCTGGGAAAACCTGCTCCATTATGCAACCATCCTCTGGGTAAAGAACCTTTTGCTGATATCCAACCTAAACCTCTCCTGACACAAACTCAGGCCATTCCCCCAGGTCCTGTCACTGCCACCACAGAGAAGAGATCAGTGCCTGTCCCTCCTCTTCTTCTCACTAGGAAGTTGTAACTGCAGTGAGSTCTGCCTCCTTYCCAGGCTGAATAGACCAAGTGACCTCAGTCACTCCTCACATGGCCTCCCCTCAGGGTTCTTTACCATCTTTGTAGCACTYGTTTGGATTCTCTCTAATAGCTAAATGTATTTTGTGTATTGTAGCACCCAGAGCTGCCCCCAGCACTCGAGKTGAGGCTGCCCCAGGCAGAGCAGGGAGGGACAATCCCCTCCCTTGCCCAGCTGACTGTGCTGGGCCTGAGGCACCCAGGACAGGGATGGCCCTCCTGGCTGCCAGGGCACTGCTGGCTCATGTTCAACTTTCTGCTGACCAGTCCTCTTTCCCAGCACTGTTCTCCAGCATCTCATTCCTCAGCCTGTCCATACATCCAGGGTCACCCCATCGCAGGTGCAGAATCTGGCACTTGTGTCTGTTAAACTCCATATGGTCATTGCCCATTGTCTGGTTTGAAAAAGTCTCTTTGTGGGGACCCTCTGCCTTGAATGGGCTCAAGAGCTCTTCCCAATTTAGTACTGTCTGTATCTTAGGATACTATTGGGTAAAAAAGGACAATATAGAAGAAATCTACTTCAACTCTAGAAAGGTAGAGCCCAGCCAAGTTGTTGGGGTTTTTTTACACTGAGATATGTTTTATAAAGTAATARTAATAGAGGCCCTATGATTAGGTGGCAAAAGCTAAATTGAACTGCTGTTCTTGGTCTTTGCCATTTCTTTTTCTTGAAATTTCCACCTGTCTTCTTGTATCTTATCACCAAGAAGTCTGGATAGTAGGTAAATAGATTTTAGGTCACTTTCCTGCATTACATTGATAATGACTTAAAATATTCACACCCAAAATGATTTGCAGGTAATAATGAAAATATGAGAAATATCAAGGCTGATAAGGTTTTTACACTTTCATCAGTATGCACTTTATTTTAAAAGACCCATCCAAAATCAAGACACGTGGAGATGTTTACAAAGCATGGAATGTTATGTTCAGATTGTCAGCTGGTATTAATTTTAACAATTTCACTGGAATCCATGCAGCTATACCATTGCATATACATCAGCTGAAATTCTGAGACAGTGGTCATGCCTAACCACACATTTATTAGTGTGGATAGCAGATACTGCARGGGAATAGTGTATCTCCCACCTAACTAGGTTCCTAATGACATATAACAAATACACAGATGTGAGTACGTTTAGAAAAACTGCTCAGAACTGTTACCTACTGCTTTTTTCCAGAACTCAAACACAAGCTCTCTGTTAGGTTTGGAAGGCAACAGAAGCAATTGAAATCCTGCCGTGGRTGCAAAGCAGATATGATCTTTGGCTTTTAAAATGAGACTCTGAAAAGAGTAAACTGAGGTTTGATTAATTAAAGAGAAATACTAGCTCCACCTCCCAAACCCACTCTTTTCTATCTCCTTTATTAGCCTTGATATATCACAGAGTTGCTAAGGGATGTTGAGGAAAAATGGCTGGTTTTCCTGGGTTTTGGTTTTGGTTTTTTTTAATTACAACAATCTATTGATTTTCCTTTTCTTGGCTTTCATTTTTTTTTCAGTTTAGAAATATGCCAGTTATGAAACAGGATGTATAACACCAACTCAAAATTCATCATCTCCTATGTCATTAACTGGCCAAACTGCATTACAACTTCTGTGTTAGTAGGCAGGTCTACATAAGCATGCCTTTAAGTGATGGATCTTGAAATTTGTCCTGGCATGGGGTTAAGTACAAAACATTATGATCCACTGTACATTTCACTGTATATTAAGCTTGCCTAGAAAGTAGTCAGTATTTTAATGTTCAATTATATTCTCCCAGGCCACCACAATGGACTCCCAGCATGTCTTCCAGGAGAGGAAATTAAATATGCACAGAATATTTTAAAATAATCAGTACTTTAGGAAAAGAGAATTGCTGCTTAGAAAATCTTTAGCAAAAATATTTGTGGAAACTTTATTTTATCAACACAAAATTCTTATTTGCAGACACTCTAACCTCCTGCCTAGTACTGGACTCAAGGTGAGGCAATTTGGGGCAGAAAAAAATGCTCTTCTCCTACACCTCAATTCTTAACACTTGTGGAAAAATGGAATAATAGTAGTAAATTGCTGAACTACTTTGTTTATTTCAGGTTTGTACTACAGGTAATATAAATAGCCTTTCTACTGACCTGGTGTCCCTTCTAGTGACTTTGACTTCTGCAGAGTAGGAGGATGTGTGGTGTCCACAACAACAAACCAACAGTTAGGTGATACCAGGGTGTCAGTGTCACACCAATGGTTTATACATACCTGGAGTGCTCCCACGTGTCTTCTAAAATCATTTTGGTTGCTTTGGTCCTCAATCCCCACTTTTATCATACTAGAACTTATATTGGGAGTCTATGCAATGTATAAACCCAAAGAGATGGAAGAAATGATATTTCTTTAAAGATATTTGACATTTGGATCTGATTTTTGTGCATGGGCTTGACATATTTTTGCAAATCTCCAGCATTACTAGAAGTGCCATGACTTTGTTCTTGAGTTGTGGCCCAGTGTTGTCATGTCAACATGTTCTAGGCAAGCGATGGGTGTTCACTGGTTATTTAAAAGCATTTCTTGAGGTTTGAGAGAAATTTAAGCAATCCAAATATAAAGATCTTGATCCAATTCCTTTAGAAAATCCTTACATGCTGATGGAAAACATGTCATCTAGACAGTCTCAACCCTAAAGGCATTCCAGCAAAATGAAAAGCCCAGATTTGTGTATAAAAGGCGGAAGCCAGAGAGAAATTTGGARTGCAATGCCTATATCATAGTGGTGTGCAAGTCAAGACAAGTAAAACCATTGTGAAGGTAAAAGAGGAGTTTTGGAAATCATGTATGACATATACWGCAATGTTGATAGGAGGATTTGAGAAACACTGAAGATATTTCTCAAACACCTGGGCATGACGTAAAGAGACACATGTGTGGGTTTTCAAAATGCAGTCTTTATTGAAAATAAATTTTAATGGAAAATTTTCACACTAACTCAAGATTATTGCAATGATCACAACAGAATTTTAGCTTTTTAATCCCAGGTAGTGGGACCGCCAAGGCTGCAATGAAAGATAAATGTGCCTTGACAGCAGAGCTATCAAGCTGCTTGATTTTCTCTTTTGATAGGTTTATGTTTCATGCCAATCAATCCAGMTCTACTGTGCAGCATAGTCACATTACCTTTATAACATAGCCTGCTGCCAGCCTAAAAGCACTGAAGAAATATAGTGACCTCTAACTAAAGCAGGCAAAAATAMGTGTAAGGATGGGCAATGATTTTTTTAAGATTTTTTTTTTCTTCTGTAAATGATTTTATCTAATAGTTCAGATATTCAGAATATCATCAGATATTCTGATGATAACACATTTTCCCAGGGGGAAACATATGCTCAGTGCACTCACCTTGGGGTTTCCCACTTACTCATTGCAAGAATAAAGAAAAAACTCTCTGGGAAGATGTCTCTAAGGAGTGAGATCTCATGGTGAGTGATTCACAACAGAGTGCATTCTTTTGCTGAAAAAAAGAAAGCCACAGACAACAGCAAATATTAGATCAAATGTTGAAATAAATTCATAATTACTAAGTCAGATTCTCATCTCAGTTAATAGAAATGTGCATTCTGACTGTTTATTTGTGTGCTGAAGCTGCTTTGGATTTACTYCATTTTAATTAAGATCAGAATCTCACTCCGTTGATTTAGATTTTTTTAATACCTAAACTGTGCTTACATACAGCAAACAGATGAATTCATTTCCGCCCCTGTTCGTTTAATAAAAGCTTCAGCAGCCCTCAGTACCTTAATCTCGCTCCTGGAATCAGGGCAGTGCTTTGGGGGTATACCTAGCATATGCTGCAAATCAAGTTATCTCACTCAAATGTAATATTGTCACAGCCCTGACTTCTAATAATCAGTGAACTGTAAAATCTCAGTGCAGGTTATCTCAAATGAAAATTCCAGAACAGAAGCAGTTTGGAGGTCAATGGGATTATCTGAAGTCTTAGGATGAGGGACTACAATATAACTTCATGCTGGATCTGCAATACTGGGTGGACTAGCCAACTTGAATTCTTTTTTACACCTCTYCCATTCTTGCTTTTTCCCTAGGTTCTATGAAATAATGTGAGGCTTTTGACAGGTGCTCTAAAAATTAATTCTGACAAGCCATATGCAGTATAATATAGCTTCTTCCTCCATTTTAGAAACAATTCTCCTTCTGCAAACACTCACAAACACGTCTAGTCCCATTGCATTGTTCCAGCTGTGCTCAGCTATCCGAGTGGAATGGAACTCATCGTGTATCATAAATCTGAGTCACTACATGCTCTGATGGTCCTGAGTTTTTTTAAGGAGCAGAGGATAACAGATGAGAAAAACAAGCAASATTCAAAAGTAAAGGGAGAGCAACTGAGAAGCATTGCCTAATCCTGGTCCCAGGTCATGCTCTGAAATACTTCATGGCTTTGGGGAAAAGAATCAAGTCAAAATTTTCTTCAAGCATGGCAGTAGAGWGTCCAGCTTGGGGGATCTGAGCCTATTATAACTTGAAAGATCAATGAAGTTGGACACAGTTTAGGAATAAACAGGCAGACTGAAACCTGTGGCTCGAAATGGGCTGGAAAGAAAAATCAATTATCTTAAATTAAAAACACAAAAGTTGAAGTAAGCTTACCAGTTTTTCCTAGTAAACATATCTAGTAATAGTTTTTAGTGCAAAGAAAAAACAGAGAAAAATTGCTATAATTAGAATAGCATCTGGTTTGGCAAGAAATATCCTGTGAAGGTGAGAATAARTGTCTGAAGAAGAAAATCTTCTAACATGGATCAACTGCCAACAAATGTAGTTTCCACATTATTAGTATCTGATATCCTCCTTCTTCTGCCCCTCCTTCCCAGTGCAGATGGCTTCAGTTCCCTTACYTGTGACAAATGCCTGAGCATTGTGCCTGAATTCTAGATAAAAGAAGGCAGAAAAAWACTCTCAAGTTCTACAGGAACCTTTTGAACTGCAGTGAAATGACCATAAGAAGTTACCAGTCACCATCTTAAATTATAAAAACCAGATAACGTACAAATTAAGCATTTTGTAGAAGCCACAATGGATTTGAAGTAATGCACTAAAGGTTTGRCACCAGAGACAGCAGGAGCTTAAACATTCTTCCCTCCCTTCAGATKACATCTGATGATTGTTTACATCTCTGTCAAACGACAGTCACTGGAAAGGTCCAAGGCATACACTGAAAGCTCARGGTTTTAGCACTGCAAAGAAGTGTCCTGCAGTCCAGCCAGGACTGCACCAGAGCACAGGTGTAGCAAACATGCACACTAAGCATTAAAATCCACTGGCACATTGGCTTCATCTGGGTCAGATAGGCTGGTTCTTATCTCCTGGCTTGATGGGCCAGTGTTGTCAGGGGGACAAATTTCAGCCAGAGTTCTCAGTATCTTCAACCAGAATTATAGTATCTGTACTAAAGGGTACCTTAAGGCTCTGCAGAATGGAAAATGAGCTGCCTTCTTCAGGCATGAGCTTCCATTTCCTTGTGGTCTAAAATCTAGGTAGGAAGATGAGCACTGACAAGCATCAATGTGAGAAACTGGCAGATAAAGCAAATGGCYACATGACAGTATATAAAAAACATATTTTTTGATATTAATTTCAGTGATGTAGGCAAGCTGAACTGTGTGCAGCAGCCATTTCTGACTCTCCCTTTCCCCTCTGAAACAGAAGCAGCGTGCGTGCAAATGTAAGGCTGRGATATGTATAACTTTATTTTCCACACTGTGCACATTTGCATTTTTCAGTAGCAGCCTGTTTGTCCTTATGTCTATGCAAGGCAACGATATCTCAGATGTCTCTAAATGTCCTTGCTGTGGAACAGGAAGCAGCATAGCTGCATCAACATGGCAGAACTAATCAGTCTGGGCACCGTGCCCTGCTGACGCAGCTCTCCTGTCTCCAGGACCCCAGCTAACATCTCTGCAAGGCACAAAGCACATGCTGCTGAAATTCAAATACTGTAGTCATGGGGACAGACAGAGAGCAGCAAGAGATAACCAGACCTTACAGGCTAGTGGGTCAGACACATAAAGGGGAAGGGGGAAATTTATCAAATATTATGCAATTATTATTTTTTTAATCTGAAGGAAACTGTGCATGTATTTCACCTGGAACCTTCCCAAGAGGTTGTCCGAGCTACTAGCTTAGGATTAGTGTGCCAAGTGCTTTTTATGCTCTTGGTCATACCCACTACATCTATATGGCTAAATTTAACAGTGTCATGACACTTTCTTTGGCTCTGAGATCAGCAGCTTGGCCCAGATGTGTCCATGCTATGCTTCCAAAGTGTAGCTGCCTTCAGGCAGCCTACTGGAAATAGACGCCAGTCTGTGCTTACTCCAGGGAATTGTTCAGAGGACACTTGTTGACTCAGGTAAAAGTCATGCTGGGAACTATGCTATGAGTATGCAGATGGTGTCTGAGCCCTGGAACTGGTTAAGTTGTTAGCATAGGTGCTGTGCTGAAAAATGATTGAAAAGACCCAACGTATTTGAAGAGCRACTGTCCAGCTTCTGCATGGTAAGCACCAAGACAATGTGTTCACACAATTGCCACAAAATCCAGTGAAATCCAGACACAAAACAGCAAATATAAAACTATGAGTTCTTACCCTGAGCTAGACTCAATGCTTTCTGAAATTGCTGAGTGCATCTGATGTTCTTTTGAACTCARGAGACAGTACTTTCAGGCTTGAAATATTGAGAATATATGAGCCAAGAATGATTCACACTATCAAGGACCTAGAAAAAAGGAGAACATATGAGAATATAACAACAAACTGAATTTGGAACACTACCACTTTTGGTCCCAAGGGAAAAAAAGAGAGGTTGATTACACCATAAAAATTCTGTAGCACCAAAAAAACAATCCAACATGAAATTTACTTTGTCTCCCAAGTGATTTTTTTTTTCTCTTGTTCCATACAGCATTTTTGTTTATAGCAAATATAAACACAACCACTAATAGACCAGTAATTCGCTTTTCTTCAGACTCTATAYGAAATTCACAAACAGGATTATGAACTAGACTTAAATTCTCTACCAACCTACTTAGTATAGCAGAGCTATCTTTTTTGTATTCTTTTTCTYTCCAGTAGCCTAAGAAATCCTAACTTAAACATTACCATAACTCAGGCTTCTATTTAACTCCATGATCTAGAGTGCCATGGCCTTTAAAGCATAAGCATATTTAAKATCAGTATTTTAAGGAGATTCAATATGCAGTATTATAGTGCACCTGATTAATAAAGCTCTTTTTGAGCAGCCRTGTGTGTTCTGTATTGTATGAGAGCAGCAAAAAAGACCAGAGGTATCTCACAGGAGCAGGATTGGAATACTGATGTGGCATTGCTGTACTCGCCTGCCACAGGGAAAAGAGGAGGAGCACTTCTGGGAACTYCACACTCCCATGCCTCAAAGAGCAAAAGGATTTTGGGCTTCTGGACAACAAATAGAGCCTCCCATCAATGCAAATGTCCTTCACAACAGCTTTGATTGTGCTGGAGCCAATTCTGCTTCTCCCTCAGTTCAGACTCTGAGGTACAACTATAAGATGATGTAAAATGATCTAAACTCATGACATCCTTCATGGGCATATTCCATGCTTTATCCTGCATTCTTTGAACTTGTTTTATATACTTTTTTGACAAAGATTTCTCAAAATCTGAGCACAGATTCAACTGGATGGCAGAAATKACTCAGTTGCTCACTTGCAGTGAAACCATAACGAGGAAGCCAGGTTATGAGGGACTCCAAGGCAGAACAAAAAGCWGCAAGGTTTTCTCAGCACATGTAAGATAGCCAAAAAAATCTCTCACTTTTCCTCACCTCTCCCTCTAACACACATCACATGACAAGAACAATAAGTTGTGGCACAAACTGGAATATCAATATATSCTTCATCAACCTGAGGCTGAAATACACCCAGATAAAACCTATTTTTAGCCTGCCTTGGACACCAGCCAGAATTAAACCAGAAAGAATAAGACTGCAGTAAATGCTGATAATGTAAATAGGAAAGATGCTGTAGAAAGGAAAAAGAGGACCTTAATTCATATTATATGAAGGTGCMCCTTAGTGAATCCATTCTGAGAAGATTTTAATAATGGTGTCATCCTCATTCTTGACATTCTTGTCATTGGTATTGCCTCGTTTGAGCTTAGCCTTGGCTGATGGTTTTCAGCCCACCTTATATTGCTTGGAAGATGCTAGGCAGCAGATACCTTTATGGTGCCAAGGACACCCCCTGCCAACRTGACAATGGACTATAAGCTGCTTTTTGAGAGTCTGGTTATAATGAGACTGTTTTCCAAGGCTATGTCCAGCTCCTAAGTACCAGAGCCCCTGATCCCACACCACACATGCACATACAGACATGCACACCAACGTGTTTCAAATAAGAAGGTCCCTTAGAAAAGAAAGGAAAAGAGATCCACTGGCCCTGYTTTCCCTTTTCCTACTTGTATGGTCCAGCTTGGTGTTTCTCTACATTTCCTTGGTTGTATTGCCTTTCCTGGCAGCAGGACTACACAGCTTTGCTATCAAGGCACCTTTGCAGCTCCAGAGTGGTCCCCTCCTGGGGAGGGAGGAGGCAGAGGGATTTATCATGRGAGAGGTGCTCTGAGGCAGCTCACAGCATCCAGAAACTGCTGTTATGAAACTGAGCATTTGATTTACTATTTTTTTCAAACATGAAGGTCCAGCTTGTCCAAAATCCTCCCTCTGGCAATAACCAGTACTTGATGTCCAGAGGAACAAGACTAACATGRGGTAATTAAAGTATACACTAATCCTTCCACTTCTCCACTTCTTCGTGATAGTTAAAATTTGGATTAAATCCTGAAGCATAAATTTCTTTTCCAAAACTATATAGTACTAATTTTCACAGCTCTAAAAAATCTTGTAATGCTTGATTCTTCTTCTCAGCTTGTGAAATTCTTGGTCTTGAAAACAGCCTGAGACAATGAGTTTCAGGAGCATGGTTATTTTATGTCCTAATTGCATCCTTTCTAATTCTTATTTCTCTTCAGTTTTCATTAAACCCATGTTTTGTCTCTTCATAATTTGTTGGGGAGACAGAAAGTTCTGATCTGAATTCTTTCAAGATTTATCATTTAATTTAATTTGATATACTTTAGATTTTTTTTCAGTTTATTGTTCTGCTTTCCAAATAATTACAGGATTTTTAATCTCTGTTCATGTAAATCATTGTCATGCAATTTCTCAACTCCTTCCAACAATTCATATTCAGCAGTAACATCCCTGATTGTCTGGTGATACTTCACAGATACTCACAGACCCATGTCACACTACACCACTGATGTGAATGGTCTATTTTTGCCCTTATATTTTACAGTGTTTCAAATTCATATGCTAAAATAGCATTTACTTAAAGCTACTTTTAATTTTTCTTTTCTAAATAATAAACTAATTTGAAAAAAATCTGATTTTACTAACAACGTAACATTACAGGCATAATATACTGTCCTCTCTATATAAAGAATAACTTCATAAAACAAAACTTTTCAAGGACTGATACAGGCCATTAGTAGTGGAATGTAAAAATAAGGCAGGAAATATCATGTCMTTATTGCAACTTAGGTAATGGTCACTAAAACCAGTTCATTCCCAAATACACCTATTTTAAGCAGCAAGACAAGGCAAGAGGACAAAGATAATGGGCAGTTCAGTATGATAGCATGGATTGAGCTGAATGATTTTCAGCTGGAATGCATTGATCTCAGAMAGCATTAGAGAACTCAAAGTCCATCCTCTTTACTCATCTGTATGAGTCATCCTCATTAAATTCAAAGGATCTCAGAACATCTGTGTAACTGTAAATTGAATTTTAACACTCAAATGAGCAGTGACTCAATACAGCCTTCACTGCCTGATACCAAACCTGGCAAGTGAAGAATTGCCTGAAAGCAACAAAGCAGTACAAAAATTTGACTTAGAAATCATTATATGACAAGTTTACAAATTTATTTCCTGTAGATTAATAAAATACAGCTTTAAAAATATTTCAAATATTACAACTATCAAAATACTAGTATAATAAATTTTGTACAGAGAGGATTAAACTTTTTGTTTTCTCAAAGATACAAGCAATTAGAAACCATAAAAATGTTAAACAGAAATATACAAAAGATAAGGATCTAAAGAAAAATTTAGTACTATTGAAGATGACCAATATTTTCAACAGAGTCCATGATATTAAATGAACCAGAGGTTTCACTTTAATGCTCATCACATTTGAGGGTTGATTTATTGATGAAAAAATTATGTCAAGTAAGACCTAAATGTAATAGATGTTTGTAGTTTTGAGTGTTATATGCAATAATAAAAACATTTGTAAATGTCAAAGGATCAGATTTGTAAAAGTATTTAGATCAAAATGATGATTCAGGATACCTTTCTYAACTCTGAAATAAAAGAAAGTTAAGTTCCAAGAATCCCTCTGAAAATCTCACGGTTTTGACTGGGGTATTTTGGGTTTTTTTGKTTTTTTTTTAACCTGAAGACCTTTAATATCTTATGTCTGTTAGAAACAAAGCCACACTGGTCTTCAGTGTATAAACTTTTCTTTTTTTATAAAGTGGAGCTCCTTAACTATGTTATTCCTACAGTTCATTGTATATGCACTCACAATTTTGACCTTGGCTTTTGGTTCATCCATGGATGAGGCATATGTTCTTGCAACCAGCAAATCTTCCTTCCTGGCTATAAGCATGCAAGGATGTTAAACAGCGGAAGGGAGCACTCTGCATGCTGGAATTTGGTCACCTGCAATTCTCAGATGTTAGACCATTTCCAGGCATGCTATGGCTTTGCTTTCCACAGAGTCTAAACTTCAGTTCAGACCACAGACTATTTCCTTTAGGCATTTTGGACACAGTCACACCACTGCATGAAGTGAGTACCATGGGCATGAACTTTATGTTCAGGGTGCCACAGAAATGTCCTGGGCACTGCAAGGTGCTGGGCACAGCTCATGAGTTATAGGATTGTCACAGTGAGATTAGAAACCGGTGGTTTGCTGTTTTTTTTCTATTCCTCCAATCTGAAATTTATTTATAACCAGTGCAAACTGCAAAAAAATAGTCTAGGAAAAAGGGACCGGCATCCAGTTCTCTCCGATTTCAGAAATGTGCTATAACCAGTAGAGAAGTGTACGCCTTCTGCACTGTCCCTTTTGCTGCCTGTTGTCCCCATCATACCTGCAATCATCAAGCCCTGACTCATCAAGGGATCACTGGATGGAGGAGGGAAGCTAATTTATATTTCAATCAACTCCAACAGTAGAAATCTTCAAGGCTCAAATTTCTCACCTCTCACTTTTTCCAGTGAYCACTGCCTGACATTCCCTCTGCTCTTTGCACTGTACTGTGTGTGTACATCACTGTTCTGTGTCAGCTCAGGGCATTTCTGGCTGCAGGAGAGCTTCCCACGACCAAGGATTTAGWTATCCTACTGAGGGCTCACTGAGCTGCAGCAGAGCAAAAGCAGCATTTTGGTTCCTAGTTCCTTAAACTGGAATTTGTCCATACATATTACTACATGTTTAAGTTTAGGCATGGACGAGTCTTTGTGGTGCTGAATGAATTTACTCATCTCTGAGCAGGGCACTTGCTGGAATATGAAGAGCTGCAACCCCTCTTTTTRCTTAGACATGTCATTTTCAGGGAACTCCATTTTTAGCCCTAGAGTTTAGGGTCTGGCTGTAATCCAGCCATTTGTAATGTAACTCTTATCTTTGCTGTGATAGTCAGAAATCTTTGAATTTCTGCCTCATACTCCTAAGTTTGGTTGTCCTCCAGCATTATCCTTTGGCTTCCTGAATTCAATTATGTGAGGACCAAGTATTTCAGAAGGGACATAGTGACCTTGCTCTAAGGTTTGGTCTGAGAAGGATTTCTGTACTTTCAATTATTGAAAGCTCCCACTSCAACACAGACTAAGAAAGCCATTGTCATTATGGCCACTCGTATTTTGCAGTGTTTCTTGGTGGATTGACATATGTAAGGCTGCATGCAAACAGAACAAAACATAAAAATTATTTCAGCATGGCTCTGAAAAATAACACTCTCTAATTCTCCTGTTGCTAAAAATGTGAAAATACAGAAAATGACAAAGTGATGTCCTAGCAAAACTYGACCCCAAAAAACCACCCATTCAGATATAATAATCATTTAATTCTGACAGGAAATGCTTTTCAGGACTCATTCATGCTTGAAATTATTCAGTTTTGTAGAAGAAAAATCCTGTTTATTGCAAACAAGATATTTCCTCCTTTTTTAACTGAGAAAACGTGTTTGTTTTTAAAAGGACACAGTTTTCTCTGTCATTACACATGCCTTAAACCATGGAATGAACAYTTTTCTGACTGTTTTTTCTTTTGTACTAGAAAGTCAGTAGTGATGACAAAGCCATTTCCTGCATAATAAAATCTATTAGAAATGTTACAATATCTGATGTAATTRAATAGTTAGAATTTTAGCAGTATATCATAATTTAGAGCTGCTAATGGTAACATTGGAAGGCACAATTCTGTCCACAAACTAATTGAAAATTTGAATATTTTTTCTCTATTGGGTCAAATATTCTCTATTTTCTCTATTGGGTCAAATATTGCTTACTGGGGGAAAGTACTTTATATATACATTGTCATTTTTCTTTCACTTTGCATAATAGATTATCAGAGACTTTGTCACTTTTAAGAAAATTTTGGARTTATGAGGGATTTGTTTTGTCATTGTTACCTTCATGCGAATTGAAGTCTCTCTATATAGAAATAGTTTGCCTTCAAGTGCCTTATGTTCTATTTTGCTTGCTGTGTATTTTAGCTAACACAATTACTCTGGCCTGATTCAGCTACTTTCTCTGCAAAATGTTGACATTTCAGAATTCTAAATGTCACTAAAATGGTGAAACTTTGGAGGAGACTTGATATACTTTATCTTCATAAAAATATAGTGTACCGAAAGYTGCAATGAATGCAGTAAAAGGCATTAAGGACTCCCCATACCATAATTTTCTCCAGCCCTAAAAAGTCTAAAAATGTTTATATCCATTCCTAATTGAAACACTGGAAAYGGAAGAATAAGTTCCATAATTTAAAAAAATTTTGGAAAGACTGCAGGAATTAACCAATATAGATCCTGATAAAAATTCCTTTCAAATTTATTGCAATGGAATAAAAAGCTTTATGGCTGGGTTTTTTTTACATACTCTAATTGAAATGCAATAAAAATTATGCTTAATAGGAAATATTTAAACAATAGTGAAACTTACAATACCCAAATTATGCACTGGAATCACCATATGTACAGAGAAAAATGTCCAATAGCCGCATTTCCAAATTATCCCTATTACGATAAAATGTTGACTGTGTCTTCTCATGTGTGTTTGYATTAATATTTTCCACCTAGGAAACATGACAAACCTACGAAATCAAAATAATAACACATGACAAGTATCCACAGCCTGGGAATTCTGTCCCACACATAGAGAAGAGATTTGAAAATTCCACTGAAGTTGGAAATTTATGTCACCTGAACACTTAAGGCAAGGTTAGTCCAACAATTTCTGCCATTATAATTTGATATACAGATCCCATCTTTATTCCAATCTGCTGAAATTGCATCCTGACCAAACAAACCCTGTGATGTTGCAGTTGCAGTTTTTAGATCTGTGGAGCAGAACTGGGTTACAATAATGCAGTCTGGAAGCAATAGGAGGTATAAATTACTTTGACTCTATAGTGCTGATTGACATAATTATGTGAGAGAAAAGATAGAAAAGATCTATTAGGTCATCTTGTCCATTTCCCATGATACACTGTAATGTTGCCAAAGAAAATGTCATTATGTGTTGTGACAAGGACCTGGCTATTACTAATGCTATTAATAATTGCTGTGGCATTTTTAATTCTCTTGCTTGGGTATTTTCTTCTGTAATCTGATAATAGATGCCTTGCTCTTTTATGTTACCAATACATGCAATATGGTTGTATAAAATGTAATAGAATGTCTGATTGTCAAACAAAATTATAATGTGTCAAGCTATAAACTATTTTTGTGTGACCATAGTGTTAAAATGTTACTCTATAAAAAACAGAAACAGCAACATTTTTCAAAATTTATGTACTTGGGTCTGATGTCACTTCTCATACAAAATGGAAAGGAACTCCTTATCCTTTCTGTTGTCCATTCCCCACTCTATGGAATCAAATTTTTCAGGGCTTTAGGACTGAGCAGGATTTGGGGATCTGCACCCTGCATGCAGAACAAAAATTTTAACTATTATTCTATATTTTCTATATAAAACTTAAAAATAGTCTAAATTTTTTTCTTCTAGTGTTGTCTACTCTGTCCCTTTTGGTGTTTGCAAATCCAGACAGCGCTACAAAAATCACCCTAGAAAATATTGGTCAACCTGATGCAGAAAAGATTTTTACCTGTGAATCACCCAGCATTCACCTTTGGCCATACATCCTTGTGGGATTAAGATTTGTTCTACTGTGCAATAGACATGTAATGCCAGCAATTCCACATGGCTCGGGAGATGAGACACAAGTCTGGGTCTTGGGTTCAGGATTCACAGCTCTATTAACATCCTACCTGCCATCAGACAAGTCACCTAAGTCCTTCATGAAGCTGTTTCCTCTCTTAGTTTGTATATTCCTTCTATTTAACTTGCAGAGTTTACATCTAAACCACAGCCAGTCCCTGGGTAAGGTGTGGGYTGGCACTTTCTCCTCTCTTGCCCCAGCCACTGCTTGCTGTGGTTCTTAGGGAGAGGAAATAGAACTGTGGAATGGTTAGGGTTGGATGGGACTTCGAAATCACACAGATCCAACCCTTCCTCCATGGGGAGGGACACCTTTCACCAGACCAGGTGGTAGAAACACAGCCTCCCAGGCAGGGATGAGTCCATTGCCTGTTCCAGCTGATATCCTTGTAGTGCCAGCTGTACATCTGGTGTGATGGGACAYGCAGATGACATCTGGCTGCAGTTTAGCCCATCAAGATGATAGTCCCTGGAGTTTRGTACTGTACTGCACTGCAGATAACTAACAAGAGCTTCATAAACTGATRTATTTCTGTCACAAGTTCTTCAACACATCAGTAGGAGGTACAGGGCCCCTAACCAAACTGGATTACCAGGAGTTCTCCAAACAAGCTGAACAAGATTAGTGCTGCCATTTTTCTTTGTAGTCTGCATTAWTTGTTATTTGATCTTTTTCAACCCCTGATGTAAATTAGAGCGATTTATACATTTTATGTGAAAAATTTGATGGATTTCTATGTTAATTTCAGCGAACAAAAATTTTCTAAGACAGTTTTTGGTTTCTATTCTCACCAAACAAGAAAGCATAATGACCATAAATTTAACTGATGATAGCCTGATAAGGCACTATTAAGTACAAAACATAATTTTATATAAAAAGTGTGTGTCTTTATGTGTGTAGGATCTTTATTAATACTTATGAAATAATTACTAGATGCAGCTAAATTAATTAATAACTTATTTTAGAACATATTTTACAAAAAAAAACATTAAGAATAAATCATTAACAAGCAATGTCACAGCTAGCTGTTATAACAAATTTTGTAATGTAGATTTCATTAAAAGCACGCACATGCCTGATTAATATATGAATTCACACGGTAACATAGCATCCTTTAAAGTACAATAAACTTATTAAATAATAATCAGTTGTACAAACTGATATAAAAAGAGTCTGAAACTGGAATATAAAGCCATCTGTAATGGAGTAATCAAACAGTCTTGACCTAGCTAGTTTGGGAAACACAAAGAACAGCAGAAAATTAGAGAGCACAACATGAACACTTTGTCTGAAATAAGTACTAAAAGTTCATGCATAGATGTCATCTATGAATTAAGTAAGTTATGTGATGGCTTGTTTCTTCATCTTGTTATGTGAATTGTTATTCACATAACAATTCTTCATCTTGTTATGTGAATTAAGTAAGTTATGTGATGGCTTGTTTCTTCATCTTTTTCTAGGCAACAGAGGAAGAGATTCTTCAGGAGGTGACTGAAGACAGTAGACAGGGTGTGAGCTCCACATCTCCTACCAAGGTGCCACTTGGGAGAACATCTCTCCTTCTACAGACTACCCGGAAGGTCTGTGGAGATTATTATGTTGCTGAAAGACAGAATTTAATTATTTTGCACAAGTCAGATGCTGTGATTTCTCTACCAATCATCAACTGCCTGCAGAAATTGCTCCTAAACCCACCATTTACCTAGCTGCACATGCTACTTTGGAGCTATTTTGCTTTGAGATAACCCTGCAGACTTTTGAAGGTATGTTTTTTAAAGCAAACTCTATGTACTGGCTCTAAGGCTCACTTTTAAAAAACTGCAGTCAATTTTATCAGTTGAGTGACTTTGAAGACCAATTTTTATGAAGGATTCTTTCAAACTCAGGCTGTTAATTTATTACATGCTGATCAGTAATATAAAAGAACTCTGTGTTTCGGAAGTTCAGTAGTTCTTAATTATGAGCAAGCTTTGAAGCACCCAGCCATGCATGACAGACTTCCTGATGCCTCCTTGTCTCTCTTCCTGCAGCTTGGACTCTTCCCTCCAACACTCATATTGCCTGGAAGGGTTTGCCTTTATCTTGAAGATTTTTTTGAATCATCTGACTACTGAAAAATTCAGCATACGGAACATGACAGATTTCCAGTATAATTTAATATGACAAATCATATCCTGTGTAATATTGCAAAATCARGGAAGGTTAATTAATACTTATGTTAGAGCTAGAGGACTCCATATTGTGTGTGGTTGTCCTACATTCAGTGTAGAAATTAACAATTGTCCATTAGAAATAYAGAGCCAGTTTCTGATCCTGCAGTATTTGACTAAAAATCCTGAGTGCATGTCAGTGATGCCTGATGCATTAGTAACAAACTTGGCCACAGACTGTGGGGGAATTCTCTCAGAAATAYATATCTGAACATTCCCAGGTTATAAATCACTGAGCAGCAAATTTCTTCCATTGAAACTATCAGTTTCTGGGGATCCTGCAAAGACAGAACAAACTGGTCTAGGCATCTTGCTTCAACTGAAAATCAATTAGATTTTAAATGACACTAAACCTAACACATTCTCACAAAGTGCAACGCTTTTGTTTTCTAACTTCCAGTCTGGTGTTGGCAAAGACCTGGATTCATTCATTCTACTCTATGCATCTAGTATAACATGGTTATCTAAGTTTCATGTGTAATTAGCAAAGAAAAAAACAAAGCCCAAAACCCATGAAATCAATACCCCTCTGAAAAATCTTTTTTTGCAGTGGCTATAGAGACTGCTTTGATTAAGTGCACTACTTCTGGACACCACAGTTGAGCAGCCTTCTCCCTTCTTGCCCYTTTGTCATTGTCTAGCTACATCAGGAAATCAAAATTCATACAAATCCCCTACAATGGAATGGTACTTTTCAAAGAAAATAATTTGGTCAATGAAAGTAAATTTCCAAAATGAGATGTGATGTCAGGACCCTACCTAAACCAGGAACTCTTAGAGGAKGTCAATGGGGTCAGAAGTTTGCCTTTTGTCTACTATATTATTTTCTTCATGCTATTTTTCAGCATGTGAGAACAGTTAGTCCTGCATGAAAGGACTTGGATCCTACATCTGAGCATTTCCATCTCCTAATTGGTTCCTGATTTAGAAAGACTGTAATAAATGTGAGGGATTCAAACATGACAGAGATGAATGCTGTGTCACAATTTGGTTAGATACATATTATAGTAACTTTGAAAAGATTCCCTCTGGACAAATTCATGCACTTCTATGTGTTTTTCCTTTCTTTGCTTCTCTTCCCTGCACCTCTACCTCTAAGCAGTGAAAAAGGAAAAGACCGAGGAATAAATCTTTTCCTCACATATTAAATTTCTTTTAAAAAATATTTTCCAAAACAATTGCATGAATTATTCATTGCCTCTCTTTCTTTGTTCCTATTAATATCAACTTYCAAAGCTCTGTTTGTTTGGGATTTTTTATGCAGTCCTTTTGGTGCTTTGCTCATTTCCGTTGATGGGGTGTTATTTATTTTGCAAATGSAAATGCCTTCAACTAAACTATTAATCCTAGAAAGGCTTTGATGAAATTATTTCATTTCTCAGAGTAGTGGAAATGCGAAAAAAACCAAAACTTTCACCTCTCTGAAGAAGGTTGCAATGCTTAACCATTTTCAACATGCAYTAGAGAGCTACAGTAAACTAGCCAGAAAGAATCTGTCAGTATTTGCTCCAAGCATGGGCTAGGCCTAGAAATACTGAATGAAGCAAGAAATCCATGTGCAGCCTTTAAACCAAGGCCATGAGACCCAGTATTCCTCCATATAGATAAGTGCCATAATCTCTAAGTTACAGGGTCACCATCCATCTCTCTTTCTGTCTCTTGGGTGGGGGCATAAGAGGGGCAGCTAAAGAATCATGAATGATATTTTACATAGGGGTGTACAGTCTTCCCTCACTTCCTGTTTCAGCTCCCACACCACAGATTAATGATTAGGGCAGGCTCCTATTCTGAATTGTCTCAAAGAGAAGAGAGAGCAAGTCTTGTGCTTCTCAATGATCTGTCTTTTAATACAAGTTCTCACACAGATGGAGACCTGAGGATACTGTTCTGTTTTTCTCACCTTTCAAAGAGAAGAGCAGTCCCACTATGACTTTTAAAAGGAAGATTGTAATTACCTATTTTGAACCAAGGGCTCCAAGGTGCAATGCACTCAATACCAGATTACAGTGTAATGCTTTTTTTCTCATTATGGCTAAACAGAGCATGAAATGAGTGAATTCAGACACAGCTCTATATAATTTCATTTGTTCAGCATACAGAGACATAGGGCAAGTAGGAGAGCAGAGAGATGCTCTTTACCTCTAACTTCCTATGGCATGCAAAGTAGAAGACCTGTAACAGGGAGGATCATATCCATCAGARCCAGGAGTCAGCTGTAGCCCAAAAGGGACTGACACTGTCATTATCATCTRACAAATAGTTTCAGCAGGAACTGCTGCTTACAGTAAACTTCCAGATGTTGGGGTTAAAAGTTATCCTACAGAAGAGCATGCAGTTCTCCAAGCTGCTGGGCTCCACACCCACCTGTGCATGTCCAAAGCCTTGCCTCATTAGCACACTAAATAAGTAAAAGCTTCGGTCAGTTACCACATTTCCTCAGAAGAGTGGTTTAAAGGCAGCACAAGCTCCCACTGTGGTGTCAGGAGAGATGAGAGCATTGCTGGCTTCCTGTTGGTGTCATCTGCTCATAAACAGAGATCTGCCTCCCTGCTCTGGCAGCCAGAMACAGACCACTCTAGGGAAGATGATCTGCGATTTCAAAGCCTGCAGCATTTGTAAAATAAACAGAACTACTGTACAAGYTCACTGGACAGTTGTGCCCTTAACTTTCCTGCATTTTTCTCATGTTTCAGAGTATTGAGTTACAGCTGTTGTCCTGCCCATCTCACAAAATGCTTTTGCTGATACCAGTAGGGAGAAGTGACCCTGATCCTTACCCTGGCACTGCCCCAGGCATGAGGCCCATAAACCAGGACAGATTTTGCCTATCAGGACTCCTGGTTGACRTGGGGCTTTGCCAAACCCTCACAGYTGCTGTCAGGCCATGCCCASGTGAAGCCAGGGGCAGCCAGCTGGGAGGCACAGGGACAGCCCCAGCCAGCTGGGAGGCACAGGGACAGCCCAGCCCGGCTGCCTGGCACCTCCTGGGGACAGGCCATGGCCAGGCCAGGTCCATGGCCAGGCAGGGTGGGTTTGGAGAGCAGCAGCATCGCTGGGCCAGGGGCTAGCCCTGGGGGCTGAGGGCCCATGCCATTGGTAGGTAGCTGAACCTGCTGTGTGCAGCTTTGTAAATGCTCACCAGATGCAAGAATTCATTTACTTGTGCTACTTCAAGTGAAATAGCCAAATTCTGGTAAAATGGTCCCTTTGAAAACCTGGCTCAAATTTGACAAAGCAATAAAACTATCATCATTTATGTCCTGCTATCTCCTCCCTGTGTTTTGTTTCTTGATCTCAGTCCAGAAGAAAGAAGCAATAAGCATAGTGAACACATCATCAAAATTCTCTTTTACTTCTTGTTGTCAGCAGAGTGTGGAGAAAAACAACTGGGATTTGGAGGGTTGCAAATCCCCCCAAGAAGAGGTAAGAGTTTTTCTCAAGATAAAAACCACTTAGAGGCTATCATATCTGCAGAGAGGAATATAGCTATCATCCATCAGCTACAACTCAGAACAAAGTGGCTGGAAACATAGGAAAGGAAATCATAGTCCACATAGTAATAAGAAAAAATATATTACCATTGTGTTCAGCAATTCCTGTTTCTTGCAGGTGCTTTGGGAATGTTTCAGGTTTAAGGATGTTCTGAAAAATATTAAAGGTATAAAACAAGTAGAATCCATCCCTCTGAATATAAAAATGGGAGCCAAAGCTTTTGGGATTAACAATCGGACAATTGATATTTAGCTAGTAGGGAATTACTTTCAGAATACAATAGTGCTTGAATTTCCCTTAATTGTCAAGGCATTCTACAATAGAACACTTAGAGATGTCATTAATTTGATGCATCTCCAATTGTTTATTTTTCAAGGGTGCTCAGTATCCTGCCATCAGAGCAGTGGCTGTGCAATGTTAAACACAGGCCTTGGGTTGTTGTAAACAGTTTGAATCACAGAATGGTTTGGGTTGGAAGGGATGTWAAACATCATCTGGTTCCAACCYTCTAGAATCTTCCATGCTCCAGAATGTCACAGGCTTTCTGTAGATACTCTGTTTTACCTATAAATCTCATGTGGTTGTCAGAGATGCTCTCGAGATGTCCATTTAGGGAACTGAATTGTTCACCATCATGAGCACTCATTATTCCCTAAAACTCCTCTGGCTGTGAGATGAAGAGCAAGTCATTTGCATGCAGATAAGAACCCTGACAATTGCTAACCTCCTTTAGAGAAAAAAAAAATAGGAAAGGAGCAAGCAGGATGTTAGAACTCTTCTAGATAATTCTTATACAGGCATTAATAGTGGAAAAAAGACGGGCTCCTGAAAAGAGCACATCTCACTCTCTTGTAACTGARCAAAATTGYRAGAGGCATTCATGTCTATTCTTAGYTGTTCCCTGCCTGCTTGTTTTGGTACTCTCAGAGAGTTCATTCTCAGCAGACATATGGCATAACCTTGCTCTRGAAAATCTAGAGTTTTAGCTGATTTCCTAACTGGATAACCTATTCATAATGCTTACTCAAAAAGATGATAAACAATGGGCACCAAAATCTGTCTGTAGGGTTGTGCAGATATGGTTCTTCACACAGGAATACTGAAAGTCAGGATCTCACTGCTTCTATTTCAGCAGTTGCAGGGCTTCCTCAAAATTTGATCTTTGTACTGTAAGGAGGGCTTGACAACAGAACATTCATACTAATGATGCAGTAAACATATTTCTTGTACCTCTAAACCACTGAATTCTTACAGGACTCCTAGCAGAAACTGAAATGAATAAACGTGCAGAAAGTGCTAATCTGCAGAATGAACCATGAGTGGTAATTTATGCATCTCATAAACAGCTAGTGAGCTGTTACTTTACAAGCTCTATTTTGAGGTTTCATTATCTCACTGAGATGGGCAAATCTGCAACCTTTCACTCATTCAGCAGTCTGCAGTGCTTACTTGTACAAAGTTTAGGAGTTTGAATAAGAAGGTGCCACTTAAAAACAGGCAATTATTAGGAAAAGCAGTGTGGTACACAATTAGCCAGAACAGTACTGCAAGCAAGAATATGCAGCAGTAGCTTGCAAGAATAGCACAGGATGCCTCAAGCAGAAATAGAGTTTAGGTAAGCACAAACCACAGTGAGCTCAGGTTTGTGGTCAATATTAGCATACACATTTTTCAGCCAAATATCTCAAATAATCTTGAGAGATGTGAGGATTTGTACCATCACTTGTATCCTTGAGCACCATTGATGGCCCTAGCAGTCATTTTGGTAGTCTTGAAACAGCCTGGARAGTGGATGACCTTTCAGCAAAAGTTATTAATTGCATTTGGTCTAGCCATGTTCCTGACAGTGCCTGAATGATTAAAATGGTCAGATTTTTTTAAAAGACACAAGAGGTTTCTCTTAGACATTGTCCACAAAATCATAATTATACTTCTTTGTGAGGCTACAGAGATAAACAAAAGGTCAAGGATGGAGTCACATCACCTGATATGATATTCCATGCACTACATTAAGTTATGCTATTCCAAACTCACAYATGTTGACACCTTATTAATTTTAGTCAGGCAGTATTTTGCTGGATCTTCAAACTCTGACTTCTCTCTTCTGCTGAAGCATTGAATAGGAGACTCTAAAGTTAATTTTTTTTAAAAAAGCACTTCACAAAATGTTCATGTGATTTTCAGTCAAAAGGGAAACAGGCATATATTTATGCCTGTATGTGTGGCCATGTCGTGTGTAGCAATGCTCAGAGATACACACACATGTTCATCTGTATACTTCATTACAGAGCATTTTTTTAAATTATGTAAAATACAGTTTCTCTAACAGTGTATAAACTAAATGAGAAAAAACATCAACAGCTTGTGTGTGCTGTTCCTGGATTTACAGTTGTTCATTGGGTCACTGAGATGGGTGGGAACACATCTGCTGTTTCTATTCAGAGTTGTTCATGAGCTGTGTGGTCTAACCCCCATAGATGGTGGTCAGGAATAGCAKAAAAGGGTGCTTGACTCACTGAATAAAGATGCTATTTTCTTATTAAGTTTGGGTAACTGGGTTCTCGTCAAGGGGAGAACCTGACAGCCCATTGTAAAATTACTGATAACACAAACTGRTCTTCAGAGTTTTTATTCATCTTTCAATGTCACTTCATAGCTTCACCCCTGCCATTCTTCTGATTTTCTACCTCTTCCACACAGAAAGTGTCTTCATGTTGGGTTGTGCAGTGGCTGAATAAAATGGAATTATGTCTACCCAGGTCTAAACACTTTAGAAAACTTTTACAAATGTTACRTGTTCATCTTGTTCTTCAAACCCAGCCACTTCTACACTTAGCCCTAGTGTCATCTATCCATCAAAGGGGGAGGGTGATGTCAAGASAGGATTATCACAGACCTTCTTTGGACCTCCATCCCTGACACATGAGAGACTGCCATGTAGGGTCTTTGATGGCAGGATGAAYTCAGGGGCAAACGTCCAGGAAGATGCCACAAAAGTAATTCCCAGCTAGGAGCATGCATTTTACCAGTGGTGCATTGAGCTGGAATTCCAGGAAGCTTGAATGGCTTCTCCATTGCTGCTGTGATGCCACAAGTCAAAACAGGTATTATACGGCATGTGGGACCAAGAAAATTCTCTCCATAATGCCTCAATGAAGGCACATGAAAATCATTGATAATGATAGTGAAGCAACTGAGCAAGTCCCATGCACASACCAAGAGAGCTGGCAGAATTTGCTATGAGAAGAGAGCAAAGTCACCAAAAATTTCCTTAGATTACCTTCACGCTTGAAAAAATATGGAAGATTATAGCAAGAACTACTGCTCTCTCATGTAAGAGTTTTATAGAAATTTGCCTTGAATATTCACAGCTGCACAAAGCTGCTCCTGGAGAAAATCRGTCAAAGCTGGAATTTTGCGAAAAATAGTAATGATAAAAAATTAACTAAATAAATAAATGTTTTATTAGAAATTCTGGTTTCAACATCTAAATTACTTCTAGCCTTCCACTTTTGTGTGACATCACATAAGTCCAGGCAAAGTAGAAATAAACTGATAGTGCAAATAAAGACCTATTTTGTTGCTGAAAATACCAGTTTGAGCTTGCACTTTCAGAAATCCTTACCATGACTTTGGGCTTGGACTTCTTGGAAGAGTGGCAATCCTTCTCCAGGCAGATTTTCTCAATAGATATTGAAGACTATAATGTTCAACATGTAAGCCAGGCTCAACCTCTACTTTATTTTTTCAATGTATATTTACAAAATGCTTAATAGGATGCTTTAAAAAATTAAAATTAAAATTAAAATTAAAATTAAAATTATGCAACCCCAGACAGCAGGTTCTGATCTGCTGTAATGGAAAGCAATTTTTTTTTCTCTTTTCTTTCAGGTCACCAAATTCAGGCCCTGAAACATCATTTTTTTATAAATCAGTGCATARTTTCATTACCCAATACAGTACCTCTAGGGCACAGCAGTTTGGTAAAAGCATATATAATTTCTGAAGGGCAAAATAGTTTGCCATCAAGCAAAACCTGCAAAAATTGCATTATTTTGGAGTGATTTTCTCCTGGATTTTGGTTTAAGTTAGATGTGTTGGAAGTATTCAATTTCTGCTCTTAATCCATTTGAAGTGTTTCTCATAGACAACTTGTCCACCTCTTGTATGGGCTTCACTGGTGARAACCTTGTGTTTAGTAAAACAACCGTAACAAAGCAACTGCTTTGTGGTCAGGGCAGTTATATTTCTGTCAGGTTCTTTCTGTATTTGAATGATGACTATCTTTCACTTCTGCATTGAGACATTTACTAAAATCATAAGGATTGTCATGCTGTGARACATGCACATGCTGTGCTGTCCTCTTCTTGTCTTTTGTGGCTGTGTATTCCTTTTGTTTCTGTAATTATTCTTGTGATGCTACATAATAAAAACATTTGCAATATCACTGTGCAGTCACCTAAAATACTCAGACATAAGTAGAAGGATAGGTTTGACATTATAAGAATTTATATTAGACAGCCATAAGTCTCTTCCAAACAAAATTATATCCTGATTCAAATGCTGGGATTTTTTGTTAAAGTATTACTGTGAATGCTGTGAGAATGCTGTGAAATGAGATAAGTGTAATATAAGACTTGGATGAAATTTTCCATTCAAAACATCTTTTCTGACTTTTAGTATGTGATGGATTGAAGAAGGGTGCATAAGTCATATCTCACACCAGCTTTCCTTCTGCCTCTTGCAGAATCTGGGGAGACTGCCTCAAATCTCATGCTTGAGCACTGCCTCCAACCCTTGAACACTTCAGATCTAAGGCTCCACTCAATCAAAATTCACCTGTCCTCACCTGGCCTTGCAGTTCCATAAAGCAAAGAAGACATATAAGAATATGGAGACCTCTTTCTCTACAAAACCCAGGACTGTTACTGTTCAGAGTAGTTTGGACTTTCATTTGAAAATGTTTATATTAAGTTGACATTTATTTTTTTTCCCTCTCTTTTCTGGTTGAAAATAATTTTTGTCATTCCAAAAACCAAAATTACTCTGAAAAGTTATTCAAGAATTTAAGGATTTATTGTAATTTTAAAATTTTCCTTTAAAAACAATTGTATAACATTCTCAAATGAAAAAAATATTGATTTCAACCAGCAATATATATTGACTGAAATATTTTGGTTACTGGTGGAGCTATTCAGAAAGGCTTCAGCAGACACATTTGTGGAAGTCTGTGACTTAAAAGACATTTGTGCTTTATGTAACTTTTGCWGCATAAAAGCCAGCCTTTCCATCATGACCACAGTCTACACCATTTTCTAGAGTCCAGGTATTTTGGGTTGAAATCTTCAGGGGCTGGATACAGTGGAGTAGCTTAAATCAGCAGGAMCCTTTACATGCAGTAAGATATCTAAATGGTTTGCACAGAATATTCAGATTACTGTTTTACCCAGCCCTTCAAGATGAGACCATTTTTTCAAAGTTGATTTTATGCAAGAGAACACAGTTGAAAAAGWGACTGCTCAGAAGCCCTTAACTGCAAATCTAATTGTTACTTCATCTTSTGTGACACTTAAACTAAATGGAAACACACTGGAACATCATAAAGTAATCAATTAAATCATGCTTTCACTGTAAAACAGCAACAAAGATCTGTAAGATATTCAATATTTGCTGATAGCTAATATTCTTTTCTTCCTAGAGAAAGCATCAAATTCTATCAGCAAATTAARAAACAGCAAGTGGTTTTCTTTAAGGGCTGGAAGCCTCTTAAGGAAGCATATTGCAAATGAAATATTACAGAGGGAACTCATCTAAGAAACTGAAAAGATAAAACTAGTTGTCTGTAGAAGTCATACATTAAAACTGGAGAGAGCTCAGAAGGAGCTCTGTAGTTTTCAGAAGAGTTTCCARTCTTACTTCCACCATTTACTGTAGTTAGGAGTGGAGCCACGTCCCTGATCAATGGCAATTCAGGCACCTGGAAATTGTGTCAAATGAGTCACCACAAAACCATGGTGGCTGAAATTCTCTTAGATATATATTCTTACCAGTAGTACTTAGTACGTTTGTAGACAAAAGGTATCCGGGAAAAAAAAATCTCAGACACTCACTAAGATGTCCAAATGTAGATGTCTAAGTGTCCAAAATGTAGATGATGTGACTGTAATGGTTCAGCCAAGCCTCCATGTSTGGGAAAGCTCATCAAAATGGCATTGTGGACTCTGCTTTAATTTATCATAATGATATCACCACCTTAGGCCTATCTTCTAATTTTCCTTTCATACCTTTTGAAGCTAAAGGCTATTCCTGAGGGAAAGGAGTTATCCAAGTAGTTGGGAAAAGAATGAGAATGTCCTGTTTTGAGGTAGACATTAACAYTTTTCAGATGTATTTCAGGGGTCTATTGTGACTGTGTGTCCTGGATRTCCATCAGAATCAAATTCCCAGCACTAGACAGAATTCCACAGGGCTTTTTTTACCCATTCTTTTGGAGCCATCAGCTGCTTACACTGCCTTTGACTATGTGTTACAAAACAAGTCCTTATTTTTCTGTGTCTTCAATCTGTTACAATCCTACTAATATTTACAGAACTGGTCACATTCCATCCATATATCTTGATGTTTACAGCTTCAGTCAGGATATTTTTTCTATTTTAATTTTAAACTTAGATCTCTGGCATTATGGTACTGAGGCTCCTGGTCAGTGCAACTGTACAGCAATCTGAGGAAACCATGTGCAGTTTCTCTAGTAATACTCAAGGGTAATAAACTACAGGCCACATCCATTGAATCCATTAAAATCTTGAACATGAAAGCTCAGAGAGTTGAAGTTCACTCTGCAATAGGAAGCAAAACTTCCTTGGTCTCAATAGTTTGCAACATAGGGCTCTCATATCTCCCACCTGCACTGAAAAACTGTACTAATTTATTCTCAGATACTGAGATCCTTTGGGCAGTCTTCTCAGCTGTGTCACAACACTGAAAAAATTACTGACCACAGTTAGTGCCTAGAAATCCCTAYGGAAGAGGTATTAAAGGGCAGTGACAAAAGCACAAGCATCAGTCCTACTCTTGTCATGCTTGTTTCCTAAAAAGTGCTGAACCAAAATGGACCATCATTGCTGCTGAGAGTTTGAGTTCAGTTATGCCTGTGGTTAACCTGCAGAACTTCAATCTGGTTTCCCCCTATAACTTCTCTGCTTGATGGGAATCATAGCTTCCAGCTAACTTTCAGAGCCTGCATGTCACATTTCAGTAAATCATCTCATGCCAGGGATACGGACAGAACATATTGCGTGTCAACACTGTAAACTGTAAGCAAGTTATCGGTTTGCAAGGTGTAAATCATTGCCTAAAGGGGACTTTAGCTTTATGTTACAAGTCCTCCAGGTCAAAAATAGTTCATGGATAGGAAAAAAAAAGTGAAAGTGATCTATCTTCATTTAGATAGCCTTATTTTCATCCTTCTTTCATTCTTTATTTTTTTTATTTTTTTTAATTTTGTTTTGAGGGCTCTGAACTTCAAATCTCTTCCAGTGACTTATTATTGATTTAATGTACCTTTAAATTTTATGCTTCAAATAATCCCTTTGAATGTCATAGGATTTTGTCCCTTTAAACCAAGATTGTGAACCAATATGCAGGGATGACTGTAYTTGACCTAGTTAGGTCTGAGCTTTCTGTTACACAAGACAGAAAATAAAGTTGGATCATTGCATACTCTCACAATCACAAGATTGGCAATCTTTTCCCTAACTATAGATTAGTCAATGATCAGTCTTTGTATGAAAGATCCAATTTATTTGCAAAAGGCAAAATTGAGAAGAAACACTCAGAGATGCTCCTTTGCTTTTTGAGGCAACACCCACTTTTTTTGTTATGTCATACAGCACCCAGTACTAGAGATCCTTCTTTACAGCTGCAACTGTTCGGTCACATTGCATTATAACATTTTCAGGAATGATGAGCTTGGGATGGCTTCTTGGTTTGTTTAAAATGCATTCTGGTCTTGCCCAAAGAACTTAGCTGAGAGTGAGCTTCATTCTCCTTGGTATTAGAAGTTTATATATATTCATGTATATAAATATAAAGTATCTACCCCCATAAGACAATAATTTAAATGGCATGGTTGATACAGAGGAGGTAAAAGARCCTATGTCAGTAATTTCAAGAAACCTCATCCTTCATGTCCATGCTTGACTTTGTATGCATCAATCCACCATGTCTTCAAAAATTACATTTGTGCAGAAATGTTTAAAGCAGAAAAAATCAAGGTCTGGACATCCTCTGTGTGCAGATCAAGAGCATTCAACTGGGTGGATGCACATTTCAAAATGTATGTTTAGTGTTTTTAGAAAGTTTGGGCATAACAGAGCACCAATACAATGCACAGTTCACCCTCTGTTACACATTAATAAACTCATACTTTCTATTGAACATTGTCTATTACATGTTCATACAGCCTCATGGGAGGCCCCTTCATTAATGTCATTAAAGAAGTGTAAGAGCAGAAATAGACATTCCTGTGCMTCCTGTACCTTACCTCCAGTTTGCAGAGGCTATAACAGATCTGCTAGATAACCTTGAACCTTAATTTGGGGCTTGATGAGAACATCCATTGACATTGTTATTTCTATGTGAGTGTGTAAGCCAAGAATTGACATCAACAATCAGGTTTCTGGAACTGATTACAGTGATCCCAAAATGAGCTTGACACTGTGTTGTCAGAGCTGTTCCAAGTCTGTTGGTGTAAATGTGAATTCTCCCTCCAGTTTGTTAACTGCCTTGCAGTGATTTTAGTAATGGTCAATGTGGTGGCTAATTCACCACTGCATTCTTATTTTTCCTTCAGGACATCTTTAACTGTAAGTCTTGACTCTGAAAAACCTCCTTAGCTTTTTGAAGCCAGATATAATATCTCTGTCAGCATGCARGAATTGTATATTCTCTCTTTGCTCTGCACAGCTCCAGGGGCCCTATGCTCMCAGTATCCTGTGCGTTGAGACCCCAAAAATGTTATAAAATTATATCACTACTATTTTAAGAAGATGATGAATCATCTTCTGCCTTCCAATACCACTGTTTCCTTCAATATCAGCACTATCCAGCCCTCAAGTGATACTTGRTGCTACAGATCTTACACATCTGTTTTCTAGTGAAAAAGAAAATGTCTAGTAGTAATTCAGTATACAGCCTTGAATGCAACTTGTTTTACTTGTACTATTTCTGGCACAGAAAATGGCAAAAATCAAGATTTCAAAAAACTCCACTGTAAAGTCCTCAACTAACTCTGCAAACAAGGCAACAATCCCCAGGTGACATGTTAAATACCTCTTCACAGCTTGGGAATAAAGGGAAGATGTGCAAAAACAAACTTTGGGAAGATTATTTTCATCTGATGAAGAAAGACTATTTTAAGACTTCCTATGTTACAAGCAGGCAGTCAGACTAAATTATCATCATAGATCCCTTGTAAGTCAAGAATTCTATTCTATACATTTTCCTTCCTTGTGATTTTTTGAGATTTTCTAAGCCYTCTGATGTTTACATTTTTGTAACGAACTTTCTCACACACTTTAAGCAAATAACTTATTGTTTTGCATTATTTTATGGMGGAGGAGAAATTTAATGGGCTGTTSGTTTGTCTAGTGTCRYTGAAGAGGTGGCACTTTCACCACTTTTAGTAACTTTTAGAAATCTATAACTGTTAGAGTCAGAAATTAAAAAGTCTCTTTTTACCTTGAAAGGAGCAGTGTGTCCGTGTCATGTTATTTCGTGACTTATACTGACACTTCCTTGTTAGTCTACCTGAGTCTGAGCTCCACAAAGTGAGAAGGGACTCCTAACCCCTCATCACTCAAGAAGCGAGCCACCTTTCCTTATGGGCCTGGAGAGTTTGGCTGTGTCTGTATTAGCAAACCCAACTGGCTGGGACTCGAACTGAGCGCTCACTCCTGATGCGTGCTGCTGCTTGCCTGCTGCTCTCCCAGGGCCGTTTCCTCCAATTTGCACACAGCACCCAGACTGAGATCAGGGTTCAGCATAAGCCAGGGACTATCCCCAGAATGGATGACTCTAATTTCATTTAGAAATATGGTTTAAACTAATGAAAATCTTTCCATGCTACTTGTCCTCCACCACACACAGTAATCTTTATTTCACTAAGGAATTATAGACAGAACCTAGAAGGCTCATGATTCAAACTGTCCTGCCCTAACCTGGACTGAAGAAGTCTCCTGCTAACAATTAACTCTCTCGATCCCCCAATAGCTATGTCTTCTTTGACCCCAATCCCAAAATGTACATTGTTTAGGATAAATTATTTATTTAACTTAAGCAGAAAATAATCAGAATATTATTTCTCTTTTCTGGTTATAYAGCACCCAGTACTAGAGATCCTTCTCTACAGCTGCAACTGTTTGGTCACATTGCATTATAACATTCTCAGGAGTGATAAGCTTGGGATGGCTTCTTGGTTTGTTTAATATGCATTCTGGTGCTGTAGCTTGGACTCTGAAATGCAGTTGGGTTTCCACATGAATGTCTCACTTGCTGTGGAATAAAATGAGTTTTTCTTAGAAGGAAAATATATTGTGAAATCAAGATGAATCCCCTACAGTTTTTTGGCTAAGCAAACAAAGGTTTTGAGAGAAGAAATTCACACGAGTGGGGAACAGTAGCTAAAAATAAAGGAACTGTACTAGTTTGTTTGTGACATTTATATGTCTAGGAAAAAGGGATAGACACATAGACCCTGGACTGCCTCCCAGATCTTTGACRATGGGTGACAATTCTTTACTTCTCCTTCATATCATACACAAATTAAGTGTTCTTGAAATTATAGAATTTGACTTCCTCAGTATATATAAATCCAAGTATCAAACAAGACGAACATGTCCTAATGTAAGATTTATGAACACAATGTGCAACAGAATAACATTGGGACTTTATCTAGAGTGGGATTTGTCTCACCTACTCATCATAGCTGTCTCTTTGGCTGCTTCAATACTCAGCGGAAAGAGACAGATGAAGGTAAATGGCATTTAATTCCATCCTTCTTAGACCCTGATTTGGAGAAGATAAAAAACAATCAAAAAGTGGTTATCTATCTTTTCTTCTGGGGAAAAAATTAAATATCCAGAAAAAATCTTGTAAATCTTCCAAAGATAGTTTATTATTATTTGTAACCTACAGGATCAGTTTGYACACTCTTTAACTATAGCTCTTTAGTGTCTCTTTAACTATTTATAGCCAATATTCTATATACCTGCTCATATTCAAGGATAAAAGCTACCTTTCTTTTGCAAATGAGTTTTGTCTGCTCTAGATAAAGTCCACTTATAGCACAGCATTTGCATTCTGGAATAAGCATATTCAATCAGCTATCCTCCCCACCACCAATAACTGGTGCTCAGTTTCCTTACCTTCCTTACACAGACTACAAAATTCAATTTTATAGCAAAATATCAATCTTCTTTTCAAAAAAACCACCAGATCTTGAAAGACCATCTAGAATTTCTGGTGTGTTGAGCTGGGACTTGACTCATTTTTCCCTGACACACAAGGGGAGCAAGGTTTAATCTCTTCAACATTTCACTTCTGGGAATACAAGAGTTATTATTGGTTCTGTGTGTTCCACATTCCCCTTTGTGAACATTCGTTTGCAAAACACTTAGGAAAATTCATTAACACTTAGGAAAATTCATTAACAAAGATATAAAGTCTGTTCACTGCTTCTTGCAATGAAGAGGGTAAAGAAAATATTTACCAGCTTGTTTTCTGCTAAAAAAAAAAATTGTTTTCCTGCAAAAATCAGAATTCTACAGTGAGTCTGATTCCAGTAAATGTATTGGTTAGAGAAAATACTTGAAAATCAAAACTGTGCAGGTTATTGGGAATTCTCATGTCTCTTCATGATACTTAACATGGCTTGTCCTCAGTTTACACATTGCTCAACTGAAGGMTGCAACAAAACTTTATTTCATAAGATATGAAAATTTTTCAGTTTGCTGATTTCTTTATTAATCACCCTGAATTTCTTAAATTAGAAAACTTCATTAAGTACTTAATGTTTTTCCTGGAAGACCACAGGACTTCAAGTCATATCTGGTAAAATAAGGCAAGTCAGAACACAAATACAAAAAAACATAGGACACAAGAGGTCTGTAAATGGAGTTTCTGAGTATTTAATATTGCCAGCATTGAAGTAGGCCAAGGAAGAGTTAGCCTGGTTTCAGATGCTGAGGATTCAGTCTTTGGGCCAATAGAAATATCATTCAATTAAAGACACAAAACTCCCAGTTTGAAGAYGTATGTGGCCAACATGTAAAGGGTCACTTTTGGTGCAGTGGGAAGTGCTTTACTCCTGCAGGTCACCACCTGCACATGGAGCATTCTGAGATATAAACATTCCCACAGATCATGGGAACAACTTGTTTATGAGAAGAAACAGTGCACCCATTTTTCTCAGGTCAGAAAAACGGAAGTTCAGAGGTTGATATAAGTGTTCCACAGCAATAATAAACTGTGAACTCCCTTTAACAATTTTTTAAGTGGTTTAAAGGATAGCTCAATGAGCCAGTCATGAACTGGGAAGAATTTGTGCCGTAGGGCAATGGTTTAAATCTCACCYAGTCCTGTGGTCTAAAAATCTTCACCACTGGAGGCAGTACAATGGTCTAAATAAAAAGGTCTTGTGTGATTAGGTAATTTCACATCACAAAAAAAATTAACACCACTGTTACTGGAACGTACTGAACCCCCTGTGTTTGCAGTGCTAGAGATAATAATGCATGATAGAGCAAACATTGTCAGCTCCCTTTCTATGGGTTTAGTCCACAAGCATTGGGACCAGCTAACCAACATCCTCAATGGCCTTCTCAGCAGGGCCATCCAATATTCCCACTCTATAAGCACTCCTGCAAATGTGTTCTGCAGTGCATTTCATAGCRCAGAACATGTTTGCTGTCACGCACTAAGGATAGAGATCACAGAAATCAGACAGAAATCAGGAATGAGGTGAATTGATGGAGAAGTAAAATTATTTAAAACCCCTCTCCATTCCTCCTGTAGTATTTCTTCCAAGATGTAATTGACTACACATTCCTTTGAGCAGAACTTGCATGCACGTCTGTAACAGCACCATCTTGTGATTTCCAGCACTGTAGCAGATTTTGCTTAAATGAACTGGGCATGTAATAAATTATGACTCTAGCACCTGAAGGTTGTGTGAAGGTCTCATCTTTTGAGTAGAAAGCAATTACATAGCTTTCCATTACATAACAGTAATGTGTCCTAACCAGGAGCAAGTGCCCTATTTTTTGCAAATATTATAGCCTGTTCTGTAAAAATCTGACTCTGGATGATAGTGAGGAAACAGAAGTTGGGTGCATGTAGCTGCTGCTGTTTTGAAATGCTTCTGTTACATTTTGAGACACAAGTGGCAAGTATCTGTTTCTACATTTGAAACCTTGTGTAATATGCATAGTTTCTTTATGAGATGTGATATCCTGTTTGAGCAATTTTTTTTTATCTCATGCCAGAAATAATCCATTTCAAACTTATGGTACCAGACCAAAATAAAAGAAATTACAGGGCCTTAGAGACTTAGATGAAATGTCAATTTTCAAAGACACTCATTTAGATATAACTAAAAAATGTCAATATTACGTTGGAATAATGAGAAAGGATGATCTGTGGAGGAAAGAGTCTACATAGGAAGCTCTGATGAATATTTCAGTGATTGGAATCAATATTTACTTTTCTTGGGTTAGCACTGTATGACATATCTACTAAGCAAATAAAAATAAGTCTAAGGAAGCCAGGAAAAGCTTCTGGAAAGTTATTGCAATCAGAATGGCCCACCAGTTATTTTATTGACAGCTTCTTGTGCTACATCTCTGAACTTCATGGCTTAGAGCCCAGAGATCTCCCAGGGCCTCTGATCCCACAGCCAGGGGGAAGGCTGTGCTGGAGGGGGTTCCACACAACAGGTGTTGCCATTGTTTTTGCTGCTCCCTGGAATGCCCTGGCCTCTGATCTGAGACATTCTGCTTTTTCTTCCTTGCTCTTAAGCCCAGCCTTAAAGAAATATTCTCTCTGTATAAATATCTGCAACATTTTTAGATGATGCCTTATTAGTATTTAAGACTCAGCTTATAKCAGGCCTTAGCATGTTTTAGTGGAAAGATCTCCTTCAAATGTACTTTTGGATAGCACATAGAGGTGATACAACTGCCCTGAATTTCATGTTATCTGTGGATATCAGATGTACTCAGAAACTTCAGCCCATGGTACTTCCAAACATTCATATCCTACATAACATGTGGAGTATATAAAAGACTCTGATTCAAAGCATTTCACTTGGAATTTTTTGAAGCCAGAAGTTGAGATCAGCTCTTCAGATGCATTGCTGCTAAGAACACTGATTGAAAAATAACTTTGGACTCGCAAAAGTCTAGCTTTACATTTTACATTCACTTCTAGTTCCAATCTAAAATGTGATTCRAGATGTGTCTTGAAAAATAATCTGCAAATGTAGGAAAGCCTGCATGCACAGTCTATAATTACAGCAATAAAGTAAAAGGAACTACTTATTTTGTTGGTTTCTTTTTACAGAACCATTTCCACATCCTGTTTTGTGTGGTGGTTTTTCCAAAAAGAAAAAAAAAAAATTGTACACATGGTGAGGAGCAGAAAATCCCCCRTGGGGGTACGTTGATCTTTCCATGATGAGGATGGGAAGTGAAAATGGATTCAAGTTCTTTGAAATATTRATGGCTGAATGTAAACCACACCAACAACATAAGTCTTAATGACTGACACTCAAGTTAAATAGGAAAGGGGAAAAAAAGTCTGAGCCAAACCAAGAGTAACTGAAGAGCAAAATGCTATTAGAATCAATAGCTGCCCCCAATAGATTGAATGCATCTGTGCAAAAGATGTGTCTATTTAGCATGCYGCCAATGCAAAGCTGAGGAGCAAAGTGTGGCAAAGGACAGCTGCTGTGGAAGGATGAGGGCTGCCTGTGGTGACATTGTACCATTGGCTCTTTCCTTCTGCTCTCCAGGGAATGGCCTGGTAGAGCCAGGCTGCTGTGGGCTGGCTTTCACATCTGGACACAACCAGGGGTGTTTCCACCATCAGTTACACCATCAGTTACACAGTTACAAGGTCTGGATGCTGAGATCCAGGCTGCCAGCTGCTGCCTATTGTAAGTTCACAAAAAGGCACCAGGMCTTGTGTTAGATGCCTTCCTGGGGAAGAGATTTACTGATAGCTGGCTCACCTCAGCTGAAGCTGAAATGTCTAAAACTGTGAATGTTACAAATCACCCCCAGCTGCACAAAATAAAGTCAAAAAGTGATCACCAGGGGATATGGCCARTGGCAGGGTATGGCTACATAAAAGGATGTGCTTGCACAAGCTGGCGATTAGAGCATGGCTAACATATTCCCCAGTTTCATTGGGAACAATGCACRCAGAGAGGCCTCCTCAAGGCAAGGTACTAACAACAACATGCCCAAGAATCAAAGTCAGTAATTGTGCCTGTTTTTCTTTATGAGAACTCAACCATCTCTATCACACTGCCTTTATTGCTTAAATGATGCAAACATGTAAGGACACAACAAAAAGAGGAGTTAACTGTTAAAGGAAAAAATAAGTTTCAATTTCTCTTGTGGTAGTTTTATCATGTTACTTCATCTGCTTTTTCTAACTCAAATTCACTGTGGTAGCTAAAATTTCAGTTTAAAAATAAATATATTTCACATGGGGAAGAAAATAGAGAAACTACATAAAAAGCAGTCAAGCCACAATAGAAAACATAAAGTCTATAAAAAAAATGCTGGTCCATTCCAAAAAAACCCCAAAGCTGTTTCTGATCAAGTCAAACACAACGCAATTTGAACTAAAGGTTTTGCAAACAATACAGTGCAGGTGGGATGCTGTTAACTTCTGCAGGATTTTAGAAGCAGATACAAAAATTAATCAGTGTGGACAGGGCAAAGAAATCAGGAATGCTCAAATTATTATGCAATTCACATAATAAATGTAATACAAATAAAAAGGTTAAGAAATGGATGGAAGGTTTTTAAATATCAGGAAGACATTGCCTGCTGAAATAGYTTTACTTTGTGATGTTAAACTAAAAATTATTTTGCATATAAGCACATAATTGCTAAAATGTTTCAGCTGCATCTGGACACTGTATTAATCTTTGAGAAATAGCACCTCCACCATAAATAAAGATCAGGAAAACTCAAAATTATTTTATATTTGGATTGAATAAGCATTAACAGTTGCAACTGCAAAACAGTTTCCTCACAAGGCTGTAGTGACTTAACAATCAACATTCAAGTCAGTGTCCCCATTACCTTATAGCCAAAGGCTAATGGAATTTGCTGGGAATGTGGCTTTCCCTGCTCTTGTATCCATAAACAGCCTGCGTCTCCCTCACCCAGAGGGTGAGAAAAATGGGGATGTTCCCAATATTACTGGTTGAGGTTTCTATACGTTATATCATTGCTAAACTTTTCTCAGCATGGGAACAGGTTCCCAGATTACCCACTTGCTTGACAAGTGTCCTCATCAATAGGTTAGAGATATTTTTGTCTTTCCTCAGAGCCAGGATATGCCACAGTCAAGCAGAAGATGCTGTTGCCTGATCATTATGCCACTCACTTGAATTCAGTTCCTTACTAAATCAGACAGATAATTTATCAGCAAGCATACTTCTCAGGTGATTTATACAGCCAGCAGTCTGGATGTACCCTGAGGAACAATTCCTTCCATCCTGCTTTAGAAGGCCTTTATTCCTATTGGAAAAATGAACAGCTACCAGAAAAATTCAGCTCAGCCTTTCCTTTCATCATACCTACAACTTGGTGTTACCTGCAAACTTGCCACTGGACCTCTTCTACCCCAACTGCCCAAGAATAAAATATACAAGAACAAGGGAAAGCATCAGCAGGTTCTAGAAGCTTTACAACTCTTTCCATTATTTCTTCTGCATTTCTTGCAAGCCACCAAAACTCTTATTTTCCACTTGAATGTAGTACTTCGTGGCAAGGTAAATGCAACTTGTTGAGGAATCTTAGGTGAAAATCCAAAGTAGATTTACTTTTGGAACCTCCAGCCCAAATTGCCCAYCCTCACCTCCACTTTGACCAGAGAAGCAAAGAATAATAACAAAAAATCAGTCATGCCTAAAGCCATAATTGTCATATTTTAATTTGGCAGAGCAATAGCTTAAGTGGTTGTTTGGTTGAGTCCTGCATRTTCAGTTACACAGCACTCTCAATCTAACTTTGCTTGAGCCATTACTGTAACTTTCAATATTAATCCTAATTATAGGACTAAAATGCTTTCATAAATAATTTTAAACACTGTTCAAATGACTAATAAATAAAATGAAGAGCAAGTATAAAGCAGGATGTATCCAGTTAAATTACTCCTCAGTGTCCAATATCCATGGCATGTTTAATGATTATACTTCTRTCCATCTATAAATAATTATAATTATTTGCATTTATTACTATCAAACCCAGTAATTTGGCTAATTACTACAAACTGTAGTTAACATATTTTCAGTTTTCAGCAATAAGTCATTTCTTAATTTCTAATTATCACCATGTCCTTTACTTCTCTTATTTCTTATGTCATTTAGCTTTGATAAAGTGTCAGAAATGTCTTCCAATGTTTCATAGCAATATCTTCTCCTTCATTTAAACAATAGATTTTCATCAGTACAGGAGTATGTCACTATATATTACCTGGAAAGATGTTACAGCCTGTAACTTTCAGTGGGGATAGAACCATTCAATGGCACTCTCATAACCTGATAGTCCTCTTTGTCTTCTACACAGTGACAGCTGTCCCACTGAAAGTCACTCTGAGGGTTGCAGCAGTTTTGAAATCACAGAATGTGAGCCTTACTGTAACAGGTTCCCATTAGTGCAAGTCTGCTGACTTCATTGGAATTACCCTTCATTTAAAGAAGCATTAAAATAAAGTTTTTACTTTTAGGGCTCCTTGAAAAATGAAAGATGTATGAATTGCATCAGCTGAAAGGCATTTGAACTTGTCAGAAACTCCTCCAACACAATACTTTTATGCCAAGGAATATCCTTTCACAGAAATAATGTTCTGTGGAGACCTTTCAAAACAGCATGGAGCAAAGGGTCCCACAGAACCAAGCCTGCCAGATGGGCTTGCAACCTCTGCAGCTTCTGACCACCTCACCTACTCCCTTCAACAATGCACATGAGGGACCGGCAGACGAGTGAGATTGTGGAAATCCTGGATTTCACCTCTTCAGGTCCCAAGTGCTGCACAGATGGCCTTTCAGGAAATTCTGTAGGCTCCTGCAGCTTAGAGGTTCCCAGTTAATAAGGGGACAAGAATCTAACTTTCAAACTCATTGCTGCTCAGCACCTGAACTCCCAGGCTACCAGCATTCATGGCTCCAGCTTATTGCACRAGTCACCATGGCTGGTGACCCTGGGTCAGCCCATTAGAAGGATCACCTTTGTAAAAACCTATGTTTACATTAGTCAAAACATTCATCATTTCTGTCATTAATTCCTTCAAAAAACAGAATTGCTTTTTCTCACATAGCTCTTATTTGGAATGCCATTGTGCATCAGGCTGCTATGAGCAGTGAATTGCAAGATTTCTATTTTCTTTTTGTGCTGATCTTTTTCACACATCCCAATTCACAGTCTGAACAGCCCAGAAGTCTTTCACATTTTGTGTGAATACATAGTTTGGGTCATCATGTATCCACAGGGAAGTTCAGACTATAAGGATGCACTCTTCAGAGCCTTGAGCCTTTTGATGCTGTTTGTCACCTCTCAGAGAGGCTGCAAAGAAATCTCCCATTCCAACTTGATTGTGATTTATACCTAGAATGAGCTACAGCAGCAGCAAAGGGAGCAATTTAAGGTATTTTCATGGACTGTGAATACCAGTCCCATAAAAATATGAGACATTGCTCAAATTCCAATTCTATTCATTATACAGATAAAATCCAAGGATTAACACAATTTATTTATTCTTTTCCCTTGCAAATCTTCTGAGCTGGAAAAAGTCTTGATTTTGCTGCTCAAAATTTATCTTTTCAGAGATTTGAAAGAGGATGTAAATTTCCTTTTATTGGTCAGAATAAAGATGTTTATTTTTAAAAAGAGAGGAGTTGTTGTGGCTGATGCTAGAGAGAAGCATGCACATCCATGCTAGAGTAGAGGGACCATTCATGAATCATCCATTCTTACCCAAGTATTATGCTGGCYACCAAAGTCAGTGTGGGCTCATGCTACCAATTGCACCAGGGCTGGCCTTGAAACACAGATCTACCCAAGGGTTATTTCAATTGGTACAGCCAGCTTTTCTAAAAATGCATGTTTGCAGATTTGCAAGCTTGGTATGTTCCAACAGTGGGTCTCCCTGCAGTTTTTCTCCATGCTTGTCTTCTTGCAAGATGTTCACTGCTCAGCCAGTTTACCCTGCTGTCCTCTGAGAAACCTGGGCTGGGTGCCACAGACTCCTTCTTTGTTCTTGGCAAGCCATTTAGGATCAGAATCTCAGTCACACTTAATTTGAAAATATTACTGCATTACTGCACAGGGACAGTGGAATCATGAAATTTTAGACATTTGGGTATTTTTGTAAAGAGTCAGCTCAAGAGCCCTATCCTTGAAACTGGGTACATGTATGAATACTTTTGATCTGAAAAAAATTTGAAAAAGATGACTTCTGAAGAAAAGCTGTTGCAAGAGACATCMACAAAGTGAAACTTCTTGCATTAGGCAATCCAAGGATCTCCTTGCACACTTTGGAATTGGTACACCTCAATATGCCTCTTATTTTAGCAAAGGATTTGGGTTTTCAAATGCTTTAAGTTCTTCCTTACAAGGTAATTTTATCTTTACAAGGATATTTTTTCTGAAAAACCTCTTCCCTGTACAGTCATAAAGAGGATGCCTGTCCTTGATACCCAAAATGGGRCAGTGGGCAGCCTCCTAAGGCACAGTTATACACAGGTTCAGGGCTCCTCCCTGCTGAACAACCTACACCTTATTCTTAAAAGCTGATGCCTAAAAGCTGGACAATGAACGCTGCTGTTTAAAACAGAAAAAGGCCACCCTCTCCAAGGGCTTTGTTTCTTGGTGTGGTTCAAAGAGGAGCTAGAGATGTGGGAAAAAGAGTAGTTCCTTCTTCCTATTTCCTCATTTTCTTTTCACCTTCCTACTGGTCTGATTAACATAACAAGTTCATGAATAGCTTCCTTTTCTGAAGTCCGGGACCTCTAGACAAATGAACACCTGAGTAAATGTATTTCTTTCTCTTGGTGCTAGCTGAGAAACATGATATTTGATAAAAAGGTCAGAGATGTTTGCACAAAGGTTGCAGATAATGAAGATGATAATAGAAACCCGGAGCCAAATGTACTTTTCATCATCTTTCAGAGAACAGGGCTCTTTCTATATAACCAGCTTTGGTCTTTAGTCTTTTGCAAACTTTTATAGGAATTCAAATTTGGACAATTAACTTTGGGGTCTCTAAATGAGTAATTTGAGCCTGGACCTATACCAGAAATCTCAAAGGCCCTGCAAGCACCTCTTTGTGCATTTGTTTACTTTCCAATCTCCAGTCCTGAACTCCTCTGATCATTCCTGTGTTGGAAAATTGCTCGATGTAAGACATTTTATAAGATTTGCTCTCATAAGTTAAAAAWTAGAAAGAGTTTCTCACTTGGGTTACAAAATATTCCCAAGAGGTGGTCCTGAGTCTCTCTGCCTGACCCAAGGTTGGGGATATCTAATACAAAGCAAGATTCAGCAACAAGATCAAAAGCCCTGCACAGAAGAAAATTGTCATACTGTCTTTGTGCTCTGTGTAAATAAAGAAGACACGTATTTTATGAAACTTGCTCATTGTTTGGTTACATTTGGTTGGGTTTTTTTTAATTCAGAAAGGAAATGGAAAACCAATGCAAAAGTTAGGTATGACATTCACAGACCTTGATAGTGGTTTTACACTTGCCCAGACTTTCAACCTGTACTACTGAAAACTGGATTTTGGCAACTAAGTGGCTGGTTCAGACACATTCTTTGGAGACAGATCTTTGGTTACTAACATCCCTTATTCCCAAAAAATAAACATCTGTGTAAAGTGCCTTTAAGGCTTAAAGACTGCATAAATTACAGACAACCAAGCCTTGGTTTCTTAACTTGTGCCATCTACAGAAGAAAAATATTACCATTAAGTTTTGTTTCCTTATATTTTTCTCTCTTTAAACCAGCAGCCTACACTATGTACAGGAGTCGATGGTGTGTTACCTCTGGAACAATGTGCTTCTATTCTTCAGTTTGGAGCCCAATTAATTCAGTTCTTATTAAGGTGTCCAACTGTACTTGAGCTAGTGATCTAAGAAAATCTGTTTGCCAGTAAGTGAGTGACTCTGTAGAACACAGTCACACAGTTCTGCTTCTCTCCACACCACCTACATTTCAAGCACCAGCAGCCCAGGAATCACTGACACCCTCCAGAGCTGTGTGTGCCATGCCTGGGGYGCAGGAATTTGAGAGGTGCACATCTAGAGCACAGACCCTTGAATACAAGGAAATATATTTCCTCTGTGAGTTTAGAAGCTGATTAGTCACAAACAGCCCTAGACMAAGGCAGCTCCACTCTCYCCTACAAAACTAAAAGAGAGAATTACTGTAACTGGTAGGGATGCAGTCATGTAGAGGATAGTGTGGGGTTTCAGTCTTGCATAAAGATTTTTAAAATATTCAAAAATAAGTTTAAAAATATATTGAATTTATTAGAAAGGAGCAATTTTTCAAGACCATAATGGAAAATGCAAGACTGGCTCTTGGAAGGGTTTTAGGAAAAATATTTCCAAATGTCTAGGACAAACTGGGCATACCAAGCTCCTATGAGCCCTAAGCTAGTTTCATTGCCTTTGGTCTATTCTCTCTGGTTTACTTTCTGAATTCTCAGCCTCACATACCAGAAAAGATGCTGGTTTCTCTTAGAAAAACTGTGCTACCTATTCAGATTCCCATAAATAAACTCAAAAAAACAGATTGCTGATTATTTTAAAGTTGTGAATTAAAATTAATTGCAATTTTATTCTATTTTATTAATATTTCTCTCAAAAGAACTCTGGGTTTTTTTACTTCTCTGTATACCCCTTGAAGAAGTACACAGAGAAGTAACAGGTCAGGTCAGGCTAAATAAAAGGTGTTGGACAGAGGAGAATTACAGATTTCAATGAACAATGCTGGAAAATCTACACTCCCACAAGTAAGTCAAACACTCTAAACCAAACTGAAGCTAATTTTAAGTAGATAAAAGAATTTCTTTTTCTTTTTTAATGCATTTATTTTGGATATAAATACATATGGGATCACTCCCAAAYTCAAATTCAAACCTAAATCTCTTGTGATTCACACAAAATTTTGTTTCTGTAAGTAAACAGCCTGTGAACACAAATATTCAAAAGGCAGGGGAGAACAGGGGAAATAAAGCAAATTTACATTGTAATGATATATCACTAAAAATTTGCTGGTGTCATTAAAAACACAGAAAGGAAAATGTACAATGGATACTGAAATTACAAGGAAATGCTTTGAGTTGTTTCATGAAGTTTAACATAACTATATTTCCTGACATTTCAGACTTCTGGTTTTTCTCCTTATCATTAGGAAGTTTTCTGAGAACTTCTAAATAAAAGAGAAATATTTTCTTTTGAGCTTTTGAACAGAAGAATGCAAGTTCCATGGAAATATTTTCCAAACCACCTTGTTTATTAGGTCTGCTTAGAAAAAATGAACAAAATTTAGACTATGTCAGCCAACAAGATTTTTAAAGGCACCTAGGGATTTTAGACATATCATCTCCTTTGCCACAAAGAGGAAAAGAATAGTGCACTAAAGAAACCAGTAACTCAGCTTCTTAAAAGAGCTTTGAAAACCTCCTTATGTGTATAGAAATATATCCCCTGAAATTATATAATGCTGAACCAAGTGTATCCCTAAATTATTAAAGAAGATGCAGTAATAGGAGAATAAAACTTTCTTAAAAAAAAGTGCTAACAAGATTATTTTTAAGAATTCTCGCCTGATTCATGCCATCATTCATTGTCAGGGATTGTATTTGCCATGTACTTGCTTTTTTTTTCCCAGAATATAGAACAGAACTCATACCATAAGTGCTGCCTGTAAATGGTAACTGTAGGAAACAAATAGAGATATAAGCAGATGGGGATTATGCAGAAGCAGCCCTGTGATGGTGGAATAAGTTACCATTCTCAGCCTGTCACCAACTGCTTATCATGCCCTTATCTTAAAGGTTATCCAATCTCACAACAGAGTTGCTGAAGGGGAAACTACTGTACCTGCTGCAGTTGAGATAAGACAAATTATCAAATTCCTAGTCAGAGTAACATAATTTTGACTGAGACAGATTAGGGAGCTTGCAGGGGCAGGTGTCTCTACAGGCATGTAAAAGCAGTGGCCTTCAAAGAAAGTCAAGACCAAGGACTCGAAATCTGTCTGCTAGCACAGGAGGATCTGGGATATGACATTCATCCGCAGTTTAAAACAAATTCTTCAGATTTTGCCTTCCTAATGCATGCAGTTGATATTCAGGGGAATAGGAACAAAGAGGGATTGTCTCAGAAATAATCCTAATAGGCAATGTTTATAACCCACACAGTCTTTTTAAAACCATGCTTGTGCTTTTTTCACTGAACAGGAGTAGATGAGAATTTCTGCAATGTCTGGAAGCCTTTTGGTATACTGACTATAAAGAGATATTATTCTCCATGTCCTCAATTATTCATTCCTGACCATTTATTTGACAATCACCCATTTTACAATCCAGCTCTAAATCCTTGGCACAAATGGCTTTGATAAAATTCTAGGCGCTCCTCTGCTTTTTTAACCAACTAATGGCTCCCCAAATTCAAATGATTTTGAAGTCTGGTTTTAGTCACACAAGGATCAATAGTTTTGTCTTCTCACTTTTCTTTTCACAAAAAATAGTACCTTTCTTACATCATTCCTTCTTCTTAAGGGACTCACCCAGAAAATTTTCATTTCTTTGTCTGCCTTTCTATAAAGCACAAAGCAATCAAAAGGCCTGATTTTTTGACATGGAACTTGTAAACTATTTTTGTGCCCATAATCCTGGGAATAGAGAGCAGATAAAAAAAAATTAAGGCCTCAGAAAAGAAAATCAGAATGGATATTAGAGATTAAACAAAACACAGTTTAATCTAAGCGTCTGTCTACCCAGAAAAGGCATACACTTTTAATGATAATGCTGTAAGTAAAGAAGCTCAGCTCCTCCATTCCCAGAAGTGTGGATTTCCCTAACCTTCATGCCAACTGTGCTACTACACTGTAATTACTGCCTAGGGAAAGGGATCATTGCACCTTTGAAATGATGTTTCCACCTTTAGACTAAGGTAGACTTTGAATAGTTGAACAGATTAAAATACGTCTGTATGAGAGCAGCAGTTGTTGACTCTTTTAGGATCACAAATGACCTGAGTTAAGGATGGGAAAAATARTATTATATAGAGAGGAAAAATACCTTCTCTTCCAGGCTCACGGAAGTGTTGCTAAGCTTAGAGGAGAGGACTGTTTCAGTCCATATTAAGTATTCTTAGCATTGTAAAATGAATTAATTATGTCAGCCTAAGGAAGAAGGAAAGAGCCTGGCTGGAGCAGGATTGATCGTACCATAGTATGGAATAACTGAGTAGGAGAAGAGTGGAACAAAAAGTGAAGTGACCTTGACAGCCAGGTAGTCTGCTCCCAACTGCTATGAAGGAGACAGTTGGGATAAAGGAAAGGGAACAGAGAGACTGCTGCTTCTTGTAAAGCCAGTTAGGAAATTGCTCCCTTTCCTGGAATTCTCTCTACTGCTGTTATTTTCCCCGTACACTGCTATGATGTTGGACAAAACCTGTTGGGAATCTAAATGAGGTCAGGGGCAAAGCTTCCCAGCCTGGCATAGCACGTCAACTTTGATGTTCTTCAGGAGACATTTTAGCTTGAAGCTTTGTCTCTTCAGCCTCACATTCAGAGTGATTTGATATGCAGCCATTTCAAAGTATCTCACATAATTCAAGGGCACTTTTATTCAGCATTTAGTTATGGACCAAATTGTAGTAAGAGAAGAATTTTAGCTGGCCCTCAGAGTACAGACATCATCATTTTTATGTCCCAGAAACCCTTCAGGACTGTATTTTTAGMCTGTCCGAGTTCCTGTACCATCCCCGAAAGGCATCCTGGTATGAAGTAGATAGCAAGGAAAAAAGCACATGCTGCTGACATGCAAGGGCCCAGAGCTGTTATTAAAAGAAGTAAATCCTCCTCAATCTTCCTCAGCCATTCCTTCTCTCCTTTACATAAGGATGTGAAGTCAGATTATTTCAAAAATGTGCTGGAGGATTGTCAAGGCTAAGGCATAGAAAACTAAGGTTATATCCATACCAAAAAACTTAAATTATGTTAGAGTGAATTATCTGACTCAGAAAACAACCAGCACAGTTTGGCCATGCCTGTATCCTCAAAATCCAAAACAAGACATCATACCCAAACTCCCTGTTGGGAATTTTGTTTTGGATAAGTTACCTCCCAGTCTATGACTGGGAATTGTTTGGGAGAGTATTAGCTGTCCCCTGATAATGATATACCAAGTATCCTGCTAATAAATTGATTATTAAATTTCAGTACTTGTAGTATATTTTTATATACTTTAGTATATTAAAATAGCTGTAATGTGAGTGACATTACAGTGATAATTCAATTAATGAATTCTATCTGGGATGAATTTCTGTCTGGGATAGAAATTGCAGTCAGCCTGAGCACAAATGGCACAYAGGCAGCTGCATTTGTATTGTCTCTAAATTAGGTTTCCCAGCTGGACTCCATCTCCCACACTGTACTGCAGCAAAGGACTGAGACAGGAGACCATGGTGACCCACAGGAACTTTATCCATCATGGAGAGCACAAAGTCTTTACACACAGCTCCATGAGGCACCCAAAATACAMCACATGGCTAAAAGGAAGCTCATTAGTTACTACTATACATTACCTTAACCAATAAAGCAATGTTATTCTTAGAGACATTCAGTCTGAAAAAATGTAATTTGCCATTAAAAATATTTTGACAGAAGATTTCTTGTTTATTTCAATGTGTCATAGTAACTGACTGCCACAGGGCAGAATAGCATTGCCTAAAGCCTTTCTCCCTGTGGCATCCATTCTGCATTCAAGGCAGATGAACAGTTGCTTTTCATTCTCTCACATTTTCTGCCGCATATCCTTCAAAGCTTTATTTTCCTGAAGGTTTGAACTGATTATATTGTAATCCTTATCTGCCCCTATGCAAGAGATTTTCCTAGTTCACCTTGCAGAAGGAAGACTGATTACACAAGATACAGATTGGGCTAGTTTCAAATGACATACCTCTGAAAATATTCTTGCCTCACAATATACACACCAGCATTGCATTGCTCTCTCACTAAAGCAGTTAGATCCACGTCTCCAGCCAACATTAAGTATTTGTTTAGAATGGAGCCAGGCCCAGTTTTGCTGAATGGAGATAAGCTTYAGTGACACCAAAAGGACTGTGCTTAGTGAGTCACAGAGGAATCTCTTTTTAATAAAGTTATTTTAAAAAAGGTAATAGAACAATCATACTTCAGCATGTGCTCTATTGTTTTGGTTAAGAAAGGCTCCAGAGTACTGTTCAGCTGTTCCTGATCCCAGTGAAATGTCCCAGTCAACATACAAYGAATCAGTAGAGGGACGAACATGAGAAATACCTTTCTTTTCTTGAAGAAAATATATTGAGACTAACAAGAAAAAGAAAAAAAATAGGTATGTCCTCTGCCCCACTGGAGTCAGAAAGAACATTAGTCCCGATTTTTTTGAGTCTAGAGCAGAAGTCCCAGAAAATTAGGCAGAAAACAATAATTTGCATGGTCACGACTGGTAAAATGCCAAAAAAAAAAAGTAGAGTTTAAAAAGAGAGAGAAAAACCTATTAGGATTAAAGAATTAATCCAATCTAGCAACAACTTAGACAGACTTCATAAAAGGAGAGATGCTTGAAGGAATATTGTTAAGTCGAAATGGAGTCAAGTAGTTAATAAGGCTTTAACAAGACCATAGCAAACAACATTGAAGGATAAATATAAATTTATTTCTGAAGTCTTTCTATTTTTCCCAGAGCAAGAATGCTCAGTGCTTGCCTTATACCAAATACTTTCTAAAATATATTTGGAGAGAAAACAGATAAGCAGTAGAAAACAGATACATTTCTTTATAACTTAATATAAAAAAAAAATTTAACTTCCATAAGCTGAATTCTAAAATTGCTTGGAGCAAAAGATATAACAGTGAAGTGAGTCTAGGTTTTGACAATTTAGCTACTTCCTTTGAAAGCTGACAGTTAGAAATGGCCAGAACACCTTTGTCTGGCTCCACTCTGCCAGCCTCTAAAAAGACCAAGCTGCTAGTTTTGGAAGAGGAGGTGRGATGGAGAAAGAAGAGGCTGTCATGAGAGGTGGATGAGTGGGTACATGCTGTCCCAGGGGCATGGAGGAGACCATGGCCTCAGCAAGGGTCACAAAGGGGTCAGGAATATGACCACAGTCAGGTGTGAAAACATCAGAATATTCCTGTCTCACCTGATAAGGTATGGGGTTTTTAATCTCYAGCTACTGGTCCTTTCCAGATTTTGGGTCACTGCAGGCTGGTTTACAATGGGAAAGTCTCTGAGGAAGAGGTAATCCAAATCACAGATGTCTTACACATTTCTTCAAATCCCACAAACTTTCCTAAACCTTTGACATCTTTTCACTTCATACATCACTTTAACATTGCTATAAAACTAAATTTTGCTACTGCCAACACTGAAAGAAGATGCTAAATTATATGTACCTGGCAAGACTGGAGGGGGCAGCAGGATGGAAGGTGACCCATACAGCACAGATAGTGTCTGTGGGAAGAGGTTGGGGCTGCGCAAAACCAAGACCATCAGGAAAGCTTCCAGGGCCTCTGTGAAAATGTGAAAGGTCAGAAAGCACTGGGCAGCAGGGAAGAAGGAGAGAGAGAGAGACAGAAGAGGGAACAAAATAAACAAACACAAAACAACAAGAAACAGCAGAAGCAACCCCAAGGCCATAGGAGAATGAGATACTCCACAGCAGAGCACATAATCCCAAAGGACTGTACCTCATGGAAGACCTGCGCCAGAGCAGAAGGAAATAGTGAGAAAGTAGGAGCAGCACAGAGAAACTGTAGTATTGTGACCATAACACCCCCATGAGATCATTGTTAGAATTAAAGAACTAAGCATCCACTGTGGTGACAAGCAAGGARAGAGGAGTCAGGAGTGAAGGAGGGAAGCTGAGCCTGAGAATAGAGCAGGAACGATGTTTCCCTAAGTGTGTAAACATTTGTTTCTCCTTGCAGTCTTTTTTTCCCAATATCTTAAGCAATAATCAGATATTTATATCAATTTACAATAGATCAAGTTGTATTTCCCAAAGCTGAATCTGTTTTACCCATATTAGTAACTGATAAATTATTTCTCTTTATTTGTCCCACAGTTCTTCTTGCTCCCTCATCTTCACCCCTATATCACTGGGTGAGGGAGTGAGCAAGTGGCTGTGTAGATATTTGATTGTGAGCCAAGGCAATGCATTATCCATCAAGATGACAAAATTCAATTTTGGCTATGTTCTGTAGAAACCTGAGATTGGTTCAATATAATGTTCAATTACTGTATCTCCCATGTGGTACCAAAGCATTTGGCAGTTCAGGTCTTTCTTATAGAGGGATTGCTTTTAAATTAATATATTTTGGAAGAAGAAATTGAAAACTGCTCTTATTTCAATGGTTTTGTGTTGAGGAAGAGATGAAGATCATACCTCAGTGTGATGATTACTCTGAGTGTGATGGGGTTACTCAAGAATAGGCCACATTATCACTCAGTTTGGAATATGAGACAAACTACTCTGTGCTAACAAAGGCACATCACAAAAGATAGTACTTTCACATGAAACACAGAAGAAAGCCATTTTATCCCTCAAGGAAGCTGCAGAAAGCAAACCTAAGGAGTGAATATCTTCCTGCTATATCTAAAACAGTCTCCGGCACCCCTCCAGGGTACTGGAATATATTCAGAATCATGAAAGTCCTATTTCAAATTCAACGGCAGTGTGTGATAAATGCCAAGATTTTAATGGTGTATCKCAGTGAAAATCTAATATTGGCTTATTTATAATTAAAGTTTATCAGTGAGAAAGATGTGAAAATTGCAATATCGTAAGCAAGGAGCTGTATACAGTTATTTTCCTTGCCAAGTAAAACACCAATAYTAGATTATCTCCCATCATTAGTGTTATATAGATGTTTTACATTTAAATATTGCACAGTATCTGAGCCCAAGGACACGGAGATATCAAATTGTCTGTCTTGAAAAACTTGTTCCCTGGATCAGTAAAATATTTAGGTTTAGATTTAAAACATCACTGAAATTACTTCTTCTTCATCATCATCTAGTAAATGAGTGATGGAAATAGTATTAAAAATTGGATCCCATAAGTCTGYATCACCCAGTCTCAAAGAGCTGTGCTTCCATCTTATATAGTGTTAATCTGATGAGTTTTTATCTGAGAAACACTCAATTGCCTCCAGCTCTGTTCAGTTCTTTCTTCCTTCTAAAAGTAGAAGCCAATCTGCTGACTTGTACTATTGGATTTTTTGATGTGGGCACCTTTTACCAATAAACTTCACTGTGTCTAGCAGGGCATTTTACACAAGCTACTAAACATCCATCAGATGGAAATGATTCACAGTCTTTACTGATTAGGTCATATTTGAGCCAGTGACCTAGAGCTGAAAAGTAATGACAGCTTAAATTGCTTTCTACCCTACTGCAAACAGCCATATGCTGAAATACAGTTGAAAGATGCAATTTAGCATAATTCGGTTTTATAACAAAGAGYTATCTGTGGCAGCTTTGATTCCGAAGTAAAACCTTTGACAGTTCACTAACCAACCAAATATAGTTATGGGGAACCGGGGATGCAGGCATTTACATACAAAGATCAACAGTGATTTTGTSGGGTTTTTCAACAGCTGCAGAGTTTTGTCAGCATACCAAATGCTACACTTCATTTTTACTAAGTTTGTTGATGTTAAGATCCAGAGACAGAAAATCTGTGAAAGAATTACAAGAAATGTTGTTGCAATTGCAGCACCCCTAGTATAATCAAGTGTGCTTTGTGTGTTTTAAAGTATTCTCAAATCAAGATTTTATGGATTTTTGGGTTTTTTGGCTGATTCTTTCACATACTGAAATATTTTATAAGTAGCAACAAATATTATTTATCAACAGGGGTTTTCTAGATAGTATCTATTGTAAATTAAAGGTGATGTGATTACGTTAATAAACAATAAGAAGTCATTATAGCACTTTCCATAGCCCAGAAATAGAAYTCCTGGGTCTCATGTATGATATTCTCTAGATAACAAGGCAATAGATCTGCAAAGAAAGAACTAGTTTTCTGCCCTTCATTTATAGCATGCATTCAAATCTGATTTGCATTCAAGATAGCATATGCATATTCCCTTATATTTATTTCCAAGTGGATTGAGAGAAAGTAAATTTGGTTCAGTTTTATGCAGACCTGAAGATAAAGCACAGCTGTGCTTGACACCTCATTGTTCTCCTACTTAAAATATTCTTATGGTGTTTGTTCAAGGGATTTTTTTATGCCAGCTGCAGTTTTCACATTACTTCTAGTAAGAATTAAGAAAAAAACAAAAAAAMCACACAGAACAGCAGAAACCAAGTTTTAGCTCTGCAGCGCTGTATTCTGTGAATACGAAATGAAAATCTTGTTGCTGTTTCTCTTCACATTTTAGCATTAGTAGCTCCATTTGCTCTAACAAACCAGCCACAAACAGTACTTCTGTCTAAGGAGTCCTAYAGTAAAGACTAGACAGACTCCAAATTTATAAGCTCTGTAGATATTATGAACAGCATCCACATACAGAGAGAAGAAAGAATTGAAGGATGTTGTGGCATTGTGTTGCTGCTTGTTCTTGCTTTCCCCCCATTAAAATGGCACACATTTTGATTTACAGCCTGTCAAGGTCATCCTGAAAAGTTGCTCCACCCTAAAGCATATTGACTGCTCTCCTCTGTTGGGTATAACCTGTGAAGTCACTGACATGTGAGACTGACCTGCCTAAACTTCCCAAGATTATCCTTGTTTAGGTGTGACAGTCAAGAGTAGATTCCTCTAATCATCAGTCTTCCCGTGGTGACAGGGAGCAACACTGCAATGATATCAAGCCAGCTCCCCTTTGGATATATTTCTTCTTGCTTCATGGACAGACATATTTCCAAACTGTTTGCATGCTCCCTGTTSACCCCTCCTTGCCTGTGGACAATACTTCAGAGGCCCACACGGCACTGCTGAGCTCAGCAACATGGAAGGCATGAGGGCATAAAGCAATAAGCCTTGATTGCAGTGGTCTTTTCCGTTCCCTTCATCCCATTGACCAGCGTGACCATATGTTCTTAGGCTTCCTTTTGATGATGTATTCACAGCAGCCCTCAACCCCCTCTAAGTCATGAATTCTTCTTGTATTAGCTGTTGATCCTGGGAATGAGGCCACCAGCTTACAGCAGAGCTGGCAGCACCAAGGTGCCCTGGTAGGACCCAGCCATCCTGCTTATTCGGTAGCAGACAGGGTCTGCCAGTCCCTGCACAAGCTGTACACAGTCCAACAGCATGCAAGGAATGGCCATCCCCGTGACCTTGTTCATGAGTCCATGCTGCATCATATTTGACCAAAGATACCCTTGAGTTCTGCATGCAAAAATTAAACATCTTGTATTACAAGTTTGCATGGCCAGGTTTTGGTAGCGGGGGGTCTACAGGGGTGGCTTCTGCGAGAAGCTTCCAGAAGCTTCCCTCATGTCCAGCAGAGCCAATGCCAGGAAGCTCCAGGATGGATCTGCTGCTGGCCAGGGCTAAGACACTAAGGAATTATAGTAATACCTCTGTGATAACATATTTAAGAAGGAAAAAAGCATTGCACAGTTTTAATTGCCGCCAGAGAGGAGCAGGGTGAGAATTTGTTAAAGGAACAGCTCTGCAGACACCAAGGTGAGTGGAGGAAGAGGGAGAAGGAGGTGCTCCAGGTGCCAGAGCAGAGACTCCCTTCAGCCTGTGGTGCAGCTCTCCTGGTCCTTAGCTCACATTATGAATTTTTGTTATATTTTGTYTCCCCTGTCCACTTGTGGAGGGCAGTGATACAGTGGCTTCTATGGGTGCCTGGTAACCAGACGGTCACCCACTACAAACCTAAATGAAGTTGCCATAGGCGGCTCACTGACCAGCTAAACTGGGTGAATCCAGGAGAAAAGGGCAGAAGACAGGAACTCAAAGTGCAGACAGGCACCCTAACAACAGGATCTTGTTCTCTGAGGAACAGGAGTATCAACCTGACTGTAACAGATGAGGGTGCACTTGGAGACAAGAATTTTTTAGCTTGTGAATGCTATAATTTTGTCCATAAAATGTCTCCTGTGATCCCCAAATACTTGAAAGGTCAGGAATTTATATCCTCTCTAAATGCAACAGTTGTAAATACTAATGTTGGGCACGATACAGCATGAGCTCTCTTCCCTCAGATTTCCATTCTCTTCTGCAGCCTATCTATGAAGGTGTGAATCCTACTACCCTAGGTTTACCACTGAAGCTTCCCAGGCACTAACATTTCTCCTCAGCATAGGCCTGGAAGTGTCTTTGTCTTGGCTGATCTCTATTGTCATGCACTCTCACACACAAACGAACTCTAGAAATGTGATAACTTTTCTCTAATTTTTGTCTTCCACAGGCATGCTCTGAATCACAGAATAGCTTGGGTTAAAATGGGCCTTAAATTTCATCTGGTTCCAGACCCTCTGCCGTGGGTAGGGATGCCACCCACTAGATTGAGTGCCTAGGACCATCTGGTTCCAGAGCCCCTGCCATGGGTAGGGATGCCAYCCACTAAATTGAGTGCCTAGGACCACATCCAACCTGAACTTGGTTGGTTGAATGTAACCAGTCAGAGCTGGTAACACACAAAACCCGTCTCTGTCTTMAAAGACAAAGTTCTGCTTTCTCAAGACAGGTCCTCTTTCCCATGCAGAAATATCACTACACTGGTACAACAGTGGTAAACTGAGAAGTATAAGCAGTGAGAGTTACACATGCTAGTGATACCCCATGCAGCCATATTATCACACAAAAAGGTTTAAAAGAGACTTAATAGTCTGTATTGGTAAGAGCAGAGAACCAATACCATTAGTTTTGGACAAATATTGCACAAACATTATCAATAGAAGCAGTGTCTTCGACAAAAACATGTGTTTAATAAAAGCCTTCTCCTGTTCTCCCTGTCCTACTTCCACTGCCATCAGTGGAAAATCTTAGTCTTTCCTCTGTATTTCTCTGAATGGTAGCTAATCAGAGAATATCCCTGAAACTGAGCATTCAGTTTGACAGTCTTACTTATGAATATGTTTCTCAGATGTGGAAACCCCACAGAGACTTGTATTTCAGTATGAGTCATATTTCATCACAGTATGTTAATTTAGTTACTCGTTTCCATTGAGGGATTGTCTTCTAGAACACGTCAATGGAAGCCTTATTGTTTCCAAAAGAATATTATGTCATCTTAATGCAGTTTAGACCCAGTGCCTGCAGCTGCCTTCTGTTTAAGACTTGTTTCATTTAAGTTTATAACATTCTGAGAGACTTAATTCCCATTCATAGCTGCTTGGATCTAGGTCTTTAGTTTTATTATTGATGTGATGCAGCATGAGTTATCCCTCTAAAAGCTGTTCTCAGCTGAATGGTTAAGCAAAACATCAATCCGGCCCCAGGGCTCAAAGCTAATCTTTCAGCTCATTACATTTTAAAGATTGCAAACAGTCAGAAGGCCTGGAATTTATGTAACTTGGGTTATATACAGTAAAAGCATGTAAAAGTTATATAACTTAATGTTCATATCATATGTTGAAAAATAATAGGTATATCAGACACAGGAACGCAGCAAAAATATCTCAGAGGAGTACTTAAGGTTATCCTTTGACTAAACACATACAAAGAGCAATGTATTTTCACATATAATTAATTCTCTCACCGTTTCAAAATGAAATGCATATTTTTCCACTATTTAACTTTTATAATAGCATTCTCATGAGTACTTTAATAATACCCTTAAATCTTTGCAAGTTTAAATTGAGTTTATGAACAAGCTAATTAATTTTACTGTCMTCATTATGGGAACATCAAAGTTCCTATTTACCTGTGCTGTTAATAGCTTGTCTGTAGAAGAGTATTACAATTCCTACCAAGATTTTATCATAGAAATACCTAAGGAAGTACATAGTCAGGTTTGTAAGTAAAAAGAGAAAAATTATGTCAAGTCAAAAACAAGATCAAGAATCATACCTCTGTTTTTATCTCTTAGAGTACATTGTAAGGTATATACTCAGTGAATAGAATTGCCCTATCAAAATAATCCACACTTTCAGTATTTTATTAACAATAGATATCTCTTCTTTAAGATACAAGATGGATTAAACAATGCCTGTGTAGTCCTCAAGGCTGTTATTATGGAGGCCATGCGAGAAGTTCCTAAGCATTCTTTCTGACCTTAAGATCTGTAAATTCCAGTCTGACAACCTCAATGCTTAAAAAAAGTATGGAATTTTAAAAAGCACCTTCTCCTTCTCCTTCTCCTTCTCCTTCTCCTTCTCCTTCTCCTTCTCCTTCTCCTTCTCCTTCTCCTTCTCCTTCTCCTTCTCCTTCTTCTTCAGCTGTGTCATTTTATAAATCGTCTCCTTCCAGGCTGTGGTGCAACACTGGCCTGTTTCCACCAGCCTACCTGATGCACCAGATGTTGCCAGCTGGGGCATTACAAAAGGCACTACTTCCAAGAGCCACAAGAGCTGGCACACAGCTCAGAAGCAGCACAGCATTGCAGTTTCTCCTGTGCTGGGCATGCTCTTGGTGTGGGACGGCTCATATCCCAGCAAACAGGCTGTCACCCTCAAACCTGGACTTCTTCATGCCACCTGGGTCTTAAGCACAGAGGGAAAATCAGCAGGAGACTGGGAAACAAAGTAGGAGGTGCATGAGGTGAATGAAGGAATTTTATACTCACTCAAGAAAATACAGTTCCTCACTTTTTTTTTCATTTTTCAGATGACACTAATTCAGTCATTCCACTGAACTCTGACTTCTTAACAAAGCTAAATTAAGACTATCAACCCTCCAGGATGCCTACTTCCTTAATGGAAAATAAAAGGCTTCTACAGAGAGCAATGCAATGCAGCTAAAATCTGAATCAGTTCCCAAGATTCTGCCACTATATTAAGATCTATTACCACAGAGCCCCTTCTTCTGGAATGGAAAGTTTTCTGCTTCAGTGAGACCACTCCCAACAATAATCAGTGAAGGATTTAGTAGAGGATGTTATGGCTATCAATTCTTCCAGACTTTTTCTGGCTGTTTGTCATTATGTTCACCTATTCACAAGCAGAAAGCACAGAATTTAAAAGAGTTTAATTTAATATATGGTTCTCATGGAATGCTTTATTCCCTGGACAGCCATGGACAAAACGCATCTTGGTTTTTGTAAGTTTATCAACAGATCTGCCCACTGAAGTCAGTCTCATGGAAAACAGATCTCCACCTCTTACATTAGAATCAGTTTCAGAGGGATTAGAAGAAGTTCTTTAATCATTTAGCTCTTTTTAGATACCTGGGGAGGAGAAGAGTTTTGGACTTATGACCTGACTCTATTCCCATTGAGGTTAATGGGAGATTTGCCATTAATTTCCAGAGGAAGAGGATGAGGCCCCAGTCTTTTGAGAAAGTGATGCAGTAGTGCTTAATGGATCATGCAGACCTCTTCAGTTGAAAACACCTTTGTGGTTCCAAGTTTCCATCTACCTTTCCTGGATAAACATGGACATTTAGTTCTCTCTTTCAAATTGTTTCCAACTAACATTTGCAACACAGTCATATTCCCTTTTTGTCTTCTGTTAAAAAAAGAAATACTTAGCATGTTCCATGCTCTTAGGAAATGCCAAGGAACCATTCCAGCAAGTAAAATTTCATACATCTATCTGGCTAGGAAGAATAAATAATGACCTTTTCCACATGCCAGCAAATATAAAAYGTTCATATTTCCACAGGCACAAGCTTAATGGCCATCTGAGATGTCTGATTCATTTATGATTCAAGCACTGTTTATAGGAGTTGACCAAAGAATTTACTTGATATCGCTGAGGAATGCAAGACACATGAGTAAATGATACAGTGCAGATATCCACATGCAACTCACCAAGAGTGAAATAARGCACATTTACACTGAGAAAGTAAACCTTTGCATGCACACCCATTTCTATACAGTCAGGCAGTCCATCACCTCACACCAATTCTGCAGTTTTTCAGTTAGCATATTACGTATATATGATATCACATTTGAAGTCTGAATCTAACTTATATCTTCTTTTGATATTACTCCCTTTGCACTGCTCTCTGTTTGTGTGTTGTGCCTACCTTTACCTTACAACGGCTGCTAAGMGCAGACCTCATCTCGTGCCAGAGCTGCTGTTTTCCTGAGGACCACTAGCCTCTTTCCCAAAACATGCTTCTAGAACAATGGGAGATAAGTTGTTTGTCTGGCAGGTGCTGCTGCAGAAGGGTGTGGAGTGGCTGTATTTATCAAACTTCAGCAGAAGGCACTAAATATGCCATCTATTCATGGGAAACAATGGACAGAAATTTAGGTTTCTCTACTAAACTGGACATTTAAGCTCCTCCATAGGGCCTCACTCCAGACCGCACAGATACCTCCAATGACAGCTGAATTCCATCTGCTGTAAACAATTATCAAGAGATGCAATGAATTGACTTCTGGAAGTGCCCATCTCACCCCAATACCTCCAGTTACTTTTAAATTAATAACATCTCTAAAGCCAGCGTATGTGTTCATCCTCTGGCATGCAATTGTCCATACTGCCTAACTTTTAGCGTGATCCCTGGTGTAGTTTTGACCCAGGTCAGCCAGCACTCTCCAAAACAAAGTCTGGGTGTATTTCAGGAGCTAGTCAGGGACGCTTCCCAATACTGACAACTAAAAAAGTGCCTGTCTCAATTTATGTACTGGAATAGACGCAGCTTACATAACCAGCTTGTATGATGTACTTATAATTGCAGCATGGCTCTAGACTAGGTGAGATGAATCACATCCAGTGTGGCTGAAGTGTTCATAGCTGGCCAGTGACTGCAAACAGTCTACTCAGGACAATAACTTTTCTCCTGCATTTCCAAATAGAGTCAAGGGTTACTACTTCAAAATCTTGTCTGATACTAAAATGAATATTCTTTTTTTTTTCTGTCTTACTTAGAATTGGCCCCATTGCACCAACTGCTATACAAACAAGACCTAATAGAAAACATCTCAAATACTCTGAATGAGACAAGGAACATGAAAATGTAAGAGGAATAATAGAATGTAAACTGATATAGTTTGATTAGCAGCAGTATGGTCATTTCAGCTAAGCAGTGTACATTTTATAGAATGGTGTGGGTTTGAAGAGACCTTTAACATTATCTAGTCAATTTCCTGGTCTAGTAGTGGGCAGGGACAACTTCCACTAGATCAAATCACTCATCTTGATCTCAAACACTTCCAGGGATGAGGCATCCACAGTTTCTGTGGGCAACCTCTTCCAATGTCTCACCATCTTCACAGTAAAAAATTTCTTCCTTATCTCCAATCTAAATTTTCTCTCTTTCAATTTAAAACTATTCCCTTTTGTCCTGGTCTTGATATAAAGTCTCTCTTCATCTTTCTTTTAAGCACTCTTTAATATTAAAAGGTCACAATAATGTCTCCACAGAGCCCTCTCTTCTCCAGTCTGAGCAATCCCATCTCTTTCAGCCTTTCCTCATAGGAGAGGTACTCCAGCCATCTGACCATTTTCCTTGCCCTCCTCTGTACTCACTCTAAGAGGTTTGTGTCTTTCTTGTACTGGGGTCACATTTTGAAATCTTTTTCTATTCACTTGTTCAGGAAGTCCAGTACTGATATGCAATTTCACCCTAAAACAGATATGCCATGATACATACCAGACATAATACCATGATGCATAAACAGGCATGCTGTGATTAAGACATTTTCTTGAGGACTTCAGAGAGTCACTGGAATTTAGGCATGAAGAATGAAGGCTGCTGTGACTAAAGGAAAACTTTCATATTCATTCTTGCATTAAAGATTGTCATGCAGTATGACAGACAGCATATAAAAGCAATGTAAGCAATGTGTTTTCCTTTACAGGCTCTCACACTAGCCTAAAATATACTATTTCCTCCACGGTGACTTCTCAAAGGCATCAGGCAATCTGGATGTAATTCATTTGACTTGTATTTTGCTGGGCCATATTCCCCCCTGTTACTGCTTTGCCATAAAGGGACTGCATAAAGAGCATCCCAGAGCATAGGCAGACTTCAGAAGGAAATTTTTTCAAAGCAGTAAGCTGGCTGCTTATTATGGCCTATTTTGTGGATCATAGTCCAAAGGTACAAACATACTGAGCGTCTAGTCTCAGTTAAGTGGGGAGTCGGACTTGTTTCATGATCAAATACTTAGACTCCCTGGAACAATTTGTTAGATTCCTGGAAGAGCTGACTTGGATGTTGAGATTTCCAAGGTTCCACTGGATGCTGTGGAACTCACTGTGGGAGTGTGCTAGCCAAAGAAATTAAAACCTAAAGTCCTCTTACTTGTGGTAAACTTTGCACACTGTGGCAGGTTTCACATGACTCCAATGAGTCATGACCTATGGCCAAAGTAGTGCTTGTAGTCAGTGGTACAAAATATGTCATTGTGGTTATTTGGCTGTTTCTGTCACTCCAGCTGTAGCTGTAGGTAAAGGCTTTTGGTGATTAGTTTAAAAATATGCCTTAAGATGGCCTGAGATTAAAAAAAAAAAGTGATGCAACATTCAAAAGCGTCAGTACAAAGTGTCCCATAAACTTCACATGGGTTTTAACTCAGGCCCTGCAGGAACATACTTTACTAAGTGGGTAGGAAAAGTCAGCAGTCAGGAGGTGATTATCATCTTTACATAAGCCTCACATCTGACTGCTGGGAGTAGGAGCTCCAGCTGGGAATGTTCAAGCCACTGTCTGTGTTGAAGTTATGTCATCAATAATGTAACTCTTGGCTGGAGTAATTTCAAATAATAAAAGTTTCTGTAGTTTGTAAAACTGGGTTTTGGATATATAGAAGGCAGTCCAATGTCTCGGCATTGCTCTCTAAACATCATCTTTCACTCTAAAACAGTGTTAAGGGCCAAATTTTCTGTGTGGCTTCAACCCAGACTCTAACATTGCAGTTGTAAGTTCAGCACAGGGTGAGTAGCTGTCTAAATACACKGGTCTTGAGTAGTGTGCAGTTTAATTCACACACAACCCTGCAAGGAATGGCAATGGACCAACACAGAGTGAATGATCATAAATAAGCAAGAACATTTCATTTGTTTCTTTTTTTATAAATGTCAGGAGGGTTATTGRGGGATTTTATTAGAAAGGCAGCTGGAAAAAGAAATGCATCAGGTGAAATTAAAAAGAGCAGAATGAAGCTTCATAATGCCTCATAATTCATAGTAAAGTTTAAACCAAGCAGAGAAGCAACATGTGATAATTCTCAGAGTCATTTGTGGGAAAAATCAAGAGCCAGAGAAAGCATAAAAGTGTGGTCTTCCTGCCCTGTAGGAGCAGCAGCATCCTAAAACTGCCACTTCCTTTGGGTTATTGCGCTCAGCTACCAGTGCAGCTGCAGTATATACAATTTTCTGAAGCTTTAACTTTCTGAAGTTACAAGAAAATGTAGCACATTGTAACTCATAATCTATTGCATGGTGACTTTGGAGAGGTGAGACTCATTGTATTAATCAGGTGGGAAGTAGTCCTCCTAATTCAAGTTATGGCTATGAAGGAAACAGTGCTAGGGCATGGGCATGAACAAGGGAACACAGAAATCCCTCCTTATTGTTTGTTGGCATGACTCTGACACATTTGCAGACAGTTCAAGTCTTTCAGCCTTGTTTATGGCACTGGCATGCACCTTAAACCTTTCCAGTAGCTGAGTGGGTATTTCAGTTGTGAGAGGAGAACGAGAGTCTTTAATGGCATGGGCATGGCCACCTTGTGCACTGGCCTTGGAGCCAGAGAACAAGGGCTTGCTCAGCTCAGTTTATTATCTTGGGTCTTGTCTTAGATGCTTAGAGAGCACAGAGGTTCTAGCTCCCTCTAGAAGCGCTCAAAGCATCCACAACTGTAAAGGTGGGAATGTGCAGTATTGTGCTTGAAATTTAGCATTTGAGTGGGCASCCATTGGGATAAGTCCACACCTTGGTCTGCTTGAGCTGAGGAGCACTACAGGGTGCCTGCAATTCCTTCCACCTCTCTAGAAACACACAGTGTTTCCAGCAGAAACCCACGCACGGTGATCAGATAACATCAATGTGCTCTTAATAGCAGTGATAACATTTAATTACTTATYAAGTATTCGCAGCATAGAAGAAAATGTTCAACAAAATAATGTCTCTTCTTTGAATTAATTATTACAATAAAGCTGAAGATTTTCTTAACTCAGCGCAAATTACTTGAACAAACTGTATCATGCTGACTAACATTTTAATTGATTAAGTAATTCAAGGCAGAGAAAAACAGCACTGCTTACATTTAGAGAACCGTGGTGCCATTGTTTCTGAAGCCTTCAAACTCACTTCTAACATATTTTGTACTCTGCTTTTGACTGTTCAAAAAATTTATCATTGAAGATTGAAGAATTTCTGTTTTAATGTAGGAGGCCCATATGCAGACAACATTCCTTTTTAAAAAAATAATCCCTATGTTCTACCACCCACCATAAACTTGTCTTGGCAAAAAACACACCTCTGAGCTTGCTCAGCTGTGATCTCACTTGTAGCCATTTCCACCACTTTCAATGGGTTTGCAGCCCTCATTTGTTAGCAGCAGCAACTGAAATCATCTGACTTAGACACCCTTCCTAGCAACAACAGTCCTCTTGATCAAAMCAATAGATGGTGAAGTGTTCCTCCCCACAAGGAAACCATATAGCACCCACYTATGCAGGAGGCTTTCAGTGATTTTACTGGAACTTGAGGAATGGTGTTGATCCTTATTTGTAAGGCAGTAAATAAGATATTTCRAATCTTACAGGAAAATATTTCCCCAGAGCCATTCTGTAATCCAGTTCTTCCAGTGATATGCTTGAATTCACTCGTGGGAATCACTCACACCTTGTGGAACACTAAAGCCAAGGAAAGGTCTGATGCCACTTCTTTGGTATAAAGCAGCCATGGGACCTTGAAAGAGGCAGAGACAGTGTTGAAGATCTCTGTTAGCACCTTGATGCTTCATAAGTCATTGTCCCACTCCTTAACTGTTGTCCCTACACCCGCTGGAAAAGAGCAGTGTTTATCATTCCAAGACATGACAGTGGCAGCTGTGGCAGGATCCAGCATGCCAACAGCTCTCTGGAAAAAGAAAGCAGAATAGGAAATCTTCTGAGGCTGTTTAGTTAATACAGTTTAGACACTGATGAGTGCAAAACAAATCAGAGGAAATTAAGTCTATGTAACAGATATTTACTACTTAATATAGTGCTGGATGTTTCAGTGATAAGGAGAAATTGATTTTAACTCACATATCCCAAAAAGTGTTCTGCATTCATGCCTTTTGGAGAGTACTGAACTGCCAACCTTGCCCAGACTCCCAGGCTGACCTTGAGACTGGTTTGGGCAGTCTGTTTTGGCTCCTGCTTGAGCCCACAGAAAAAGCCCTTGATTCACTTCTGTATCATCACTAGATCCTAAGACCACAATCAGGAGAGGACATTTCCTGTATTCAGACAAAAAATGGAAGGTAGCTGTAAGTAGGACAGTAACCAGAAATCTCTAACCTCTTCTACATTTGGGTGAGATTAAACGAGAAAGTGCTGAGATGTCTTTTCATTTCCTCCTTAGGAAAAATACCCCCTCACATACTTAAAGCTATTCATTGTCTACAGATTGGCTAAATGTTATGTCAATTACAGTAATAAGACCTTTGATGTTCAAGCAGTTGTAACCAGGTTTCTAAATTAATAGGCTGTTGTACATAAAGAGAGTTCTCACCTTTCTGGGTCTTCTCATTTGAATCGAACTACAGAGAGGTTAAAGCTATGAAATAACAGTCTGAGCTGTTGAGCTGGCATGAAAAATGTCTTTACAGGTCATTTTAGGAGAAAACCCCAGAACTCCAACYCTGCCTTGCAGTTCTCTGTTGTGAGACACAAACTCTACAATGGTTCAACTGCACAAGCTGGATCACAGGGGAGAGCAAGAAGAAACCTTGTCAGCTATTATTGATTATTAATTTATTATCATATTTTATTGTAGCCTTCCTGTTCTATGACAGATAAGCTGTGTCAAAGAATTTATAGGTCTTTTGAACTTCCAGGCTAAAGTGACAGTGGCTATTAAATAGTGAGCTGTTATAAAAGAAGCTGAGGCCCCATAAAAGAAGTAAAATGGGATGAAAGGTGTCTCCAGAGATCTTCATCTCATCTCCCACTGACTTTACTAGTGCACTGATTTCTGATTAATAGCTCATTAGTGGGTAGGGTAAATTTCTGAGAGGAGAGAAAAATGTGTATTAAAGTGGCATGACTTGCCAAGAACAGCAGACATAGTCTTCTTCTAAGGATGGTAAACAAACATTTGGTGATGAATCTGTATGGTCATTAAACTTTGACCTTAACTATCTTTACACTGAAAATCCACAATTAYGAGAGGCAAAATCTGAGCAATCTTGAGCTTTCTATTAAAAATTATCAGTCTTCCAAGAAACATTCTGTTCTAGGATAAATAAATCACCTTTTTTTTCCTTTGCACATGCAAGTCTTGGGGAAAAATATTAAAGTTGCCTTTCATGTTGCAGGTGCCTTTTTTGTAACTCTAGATATTTAAGTTAACACTATTTAAGGATATTCAGCACATTACATTCCATCAGCTGTGTGGGTCCAAAGGAGATATTGGCAGAAGGAGATTTTAGAGAAAAAAAAATGTGGTGCTTTGTTTCATTTTATAAAGAGAGGGACATAAGGGGTCTGGTAGAGTTGGGGTTTGGTTTTTTTTTGTTTGGTTTTTTTTTCATGTTAAAATAAAAAGCTGGATATTTGTAGCATTTCTCTATTTTGTGCATATTCAAAAAAAAACCCATCAGTAAGATGTAACTGCTTTATCTCAATTAAAATTCAATAACAGTTTCAGTTTAAATGAACCTGCATCTTTGAAAAATCAATCACTTGTCCCTAAATCTTTCCTCTTGTAATCAAATCTATCAGATCAAAAATGCAGTGTTTAGCTCTCCTGTGCATTCACTTCTTAAAGACAGGGGATGTGTAACTAAGTTTATACAATTATAGCCAAGGAAAGGGAGGGAAAATCAGAGTCCTACTCTAAATCAGGCATCATGATAGTTACCTATTATATGAATTTTACAGCAGATATGTAATCTAATCCTACCTTATATGATCCACTGGTAAATTTAGCAGAATTCCCAAAGAAGTGTTAGTCAAAACCAYACAAACTCAAGGAGAAGTATGTGGGAGATGTGGAGAATGATTGTATGCACTGGCCAACACCTGAGGGCATGTTTTAGACCTCTTTGCCATCACCATTTYCACAAACAATGCAAGTGTCCACAAGGACCATTGTGCTCACCTGAACAGAGGTCTTTGGATTCCCAGGCCCTCCTGGGACACAGGGATCCTCTTTGCCCCATTTCATTCCCTCTCTCACTCATCAGATACGCCTGACAACATCCTTCCGTTGCTCATGCAAATGCGGAACCAGTCACATTTTCTGCTTTCAATAAACATTTTCATGACAAGAATTTATAAGTATTTTGAAGCTATTTCTCTTCTGTTAATTTGCTCAGTCCTCCCTTACACCTATGCAGATTTTAAATAACAGAGCTTTCCCAAATACCTTAATGAACAATCTCCTTTTGCTTCTTCTGAACCTTTCTTTGTGTGGCTTCATTTCATGGCCTTGTTCTTGCACAGACAAGAGAACAGATGTGGATGAAATGCCACCCTACACTACTTCCCTAAGCTTGTTCAACAGACCAGCAGGAGTTCTGGAGAATAGGGGCTCTCCTTCCACAAAACACTTTCCAGTTTCTGCAGAAAAGTCTCTTACCTTTTCCTGACTCATTTTTTTCGAAGTTAGAAGAATTTTCCTTCCTGTTCCCCATTCAGAARGATTCATTCACCCAAAGATGCTCTCCCATCAACTAATGGCCATTCTGCTCTCTTGCTGGAACATGTTACTGCAGGAGAACAAATTGCCAACATCATCTTTGCCAGAATCACAGGCCTGAATTCAGCAATTCCCAGGGCCGGTCTTGCTCCTCCTTTAGGTTTTTTCCTCCAGTCACTCATGAGTAGGATCTGCCCTGGTCAGCACCAACACAAGGCCCATCAGAGCTCTTGCCCTTCATCTTGTATTTAATACAATGAGGGTCAGCAAAGGCATTGCCTTCCTATAGCAGTTTCTATCCAAACATCTGATATTTTWGCCCCGCTGTTCAAATCTCTGTGTGCTCATGTTTAAATGAAACCACTCTACATCTTCCTTGATGGTGTCCTAGCTCAGTGTTGCTCACATAATTGTGCCATATGTGCAGTATGAATGTGTTGTTCCTAGTGTAGCAGTTAAACCCCATATGTTTCAGCCTGTGGGAAAGAAAATATTGCATACAGTCAACAGGCTATCTTTCATAGAAGCTTTTCTTCAATACATTAAAATGGATTTCCCAGTAATAGTTAATATTCACCATTCTTGACTTATTCAAGTAAATTCTGCAACCATGGTTGAAATTTATTTATTTATTTATTCCCTAAAGGTCAGGGGCAGAATGTGCCACCATGATATGATAGCCAYATAAACAGCAACCAGTGCAGAAGAGAAAATTAGGAGAATACCGTGTCTACAGTCAGCGTATGTCATCTGATTTTTAAAGTGTTACTGTGCATGCCCTCCTTCTGAAGGATACTCTGATATTGTGTATTGTGGCATTTGATGCACTCAATCATTAGATTATATAAATTAATTCTGCAGTTCTTTACAGCTAGAATWGAGTTATTCTGGAATAACTTTATGATTCCAGAATCAAGCACTACATAATGCAGACCCAGACTAGCACTCTTCTTATGAAAATAATATAAATAATGAGAGAACACTATGTTAGAAAACTGGTTGACATACACAGTAAGTTGACTGTGCTCTGCTCAGGTCACTTCATAATGAATTACCTTTTAGAGAGGTGACCTACTCAAATAAGTTTAGGAATTTCAGAAATCCAGTTTTATTCTAGGGTGAGACCTTGACTGCAGAGAGATTTTACAATAAAGTTGTCATTCCACTGTATCTAGAATAACTAGCATTTTCTGTATACCCTGGGAGGACCCACACTAATATAAATTATTTAAATTATACAGAAAAGAATATTTGAGAATTTAAACAGTGACATGATGGTTCTCAGTAGAACCATGACATGTTTGTTTTGCAAAAGTACTATTGATTTACAAAATTTTAGCGGGTACAATAGAATATTATTATTAAAATTTCTACAGTCAGGTGCTTTTTTTAAAGTGCCTGYTAGCTGCTCAAAGATACCAATGTCTATTGTAATCTTTGGAACAACCAAGTTTCTCTCTTTGCCTTTGATGTGTTCCTCTTTGCTATTTTCCTATCATACATCAAATATTTAAACTCAGTCCAAGTCATAAAAAACGTTCAGACAAAGCCAAAAAAGAAACAATTATCTCAAGCTTGTCTCTTGTAAACACGGGTATAACACAATCTTAATGGAAACCACCATTTCTTTTAGCACATCACTTTTGATCATTAATAACTCATGGATGATGGAACAATAAAATCCATACCAAGTCCAATTTAATAGCCAAGCTATGTAACAGGCAGAGACGATGAACATCTCTGAACCTTTTGAACTGGTCAAATTCACAAGACAAGCCTATTGGCTTTTTAGCTAGAAAATAGGTCCTGGCAATTTAGTTTGCATCTCTGAAATGCTCTTTAATTTACCTCTGAGCCACTTGGAAATTCTGATACACAGTGATAAGAAGAGCATACAGTGCACAGACATGAGATGCAGGCGTCTGTGTAAATTCACCYGTCATTCCCAGGAAGAGGAGGAAAGGTAAGGGAACAAGATAAGAGCACAGTCCTGGGGAGAGCGACACTGAAGGGACAGCATAAGGAGCACTTGCACAGAATGACATTAGAGCCACCTCCATCACTTATTCCTCTTCCTACAGCTCAAAAGTCCTGTGTGGCTCTCAGCATCTCTTTAGGCACATAAGGCAATATTTGTTCCAAGCACTTTGTGATAAGGAGAGGAAGAATGGCTGTTGAAAATAGCTGAATAGAAAGTAAGGTAACCCCTCCTTGASGCCTAAGTTTTTCACCAGAAATTATAGCAAGAAAAAGGCTGAACTTCAAAATGTACTTTTGTTTGGCTCAATCTGATGAACTGACAMATAGCTGGGGACGTGGTTGGTTTTTACTTTTCCAATCACTAAAAACACAGTGCAGATATATTTGCCATGTTTTGTTTTTACTATTGGTGATCAAAAAAATCAGCTAATGATGCAGCACATTCTGAAGTTCTTTGGTACTTAGAAAGTGCAGAACTAGTGAATTGYCACAGCAAAAACATTACACTATCAAAGCAGGTCTGGTTGGGCTGGTCCGTTCTGAGATCACTGCTCTGCAGTTAATGAAGGGCCTGGATCTCTTTGGAGGACAAGGCCACATGGAGACCATGTGATCCTGTCTTGACAGGGCCTCTGGCCCAGATTCTGAAATCTGCTTGTATATTAGATAATTCTCCAATGCCAAAGAAGGGATTGAAACCTCCAGCTTGAAATATACATATTTATCTGTTATTTCTACCAAACTCCTTGATTCCCAAATTCTTTTCAATCTGGTCCCTCAGGYAGAAGACCTTATGCTAACAGGAACAGTGAGGGGGGAGCAAGTGAGAACACACTCGCRTGCATGCACACAGCCTTCAGAAGGCACATTAACAGAAGACAGCATTTCAAGCTGTATGATAATACAGTGCATTAAGATGCACTCCTAATACATTATTTGATGTGTGACTGAGTAGAAACAGCATATGCAAATTGATTCTAAGCATGCAATGTAATTCCCATGTATATGAGCTGTGCAAATGGGAATTCAAGTTTGTTATGAGCACTGACTGAGACATGATCTTTGGTTTTTTCATTTTCTCCAACTCTGAGTCATCAGTCTCACTGTCTGATAATGAATTTGAATGTGTGTCTGTATAATACCTTCTCATTCTCCATCACATACCCTCCTGTCATCATGTCATTTCCAGGGAAATACAGTTGGAATCACATCTCACAGTGATGAGGTGAAAGATTGCTTTTTCTGGAGGAGGAGGAAATATTTGTCACCTCAATAAGTTAAAAATTGATGGTTTTGAGACCTGTCMACATTACAATCTCTTTGAGTTTGGGAGCACTGTGTCATTTGGCTAGTTTTTGTCTTCATGGTAACTGAGAACATGTCCATAAGGCTCYGAGAAGGCAGCACTGCATGAGCAAGTGGGGACATTTGGTGGTATACAGCCATATAAAGCAAATGCAAGATGAGTCATCCATTTGCAGGACAATGGTGTTCATTGATGCAATTTTCATCATAATCTTAAAAAACTATGGTGACTTAGAGGCATGTCTTTCCCCACCCCTCTCATTTCTCTTTTTCTTCTTCCCCTCAGACATTCTTTCAAGTGGCTTTACAAAGTTATGAGGACAGAGACAATGTCTAGCCTAGAGTCACCTGTGGGGGATTTGTGGCATGTTTGTTTCTAGAGAAAGAGTATTGCAGGTTGGCTGACAGATCTACAGACAGACTGCCTTTTCCCTGGAATAATCCTGAATCTTCTGTAAAGAGAAAAGGGTTCTCAACTAACAAATCCAGGATGTTTTTCCAAGTAATTAGAGTGCTAGGTTAGAGAAGCCATSGGAGGATAATAAAAACTGTATGGACTGAAGCAGATAACCGAGTGACAGCTCTCTTTTTGCCTATACGCATCACAAGAAATTTTCCTTGAGAGCAGCCTAACCCACAACTAATCCCACATGCCCTAATCAGCACAGTTTGCAACATTTCTCATGGGATGTGGTGCTTGCAAAACAAGGAAAGCTGGCAGCCTCAAAAGGAGAGAGCTGCTAGCACCAGAGCTCTGCACGCAGAGCCAGGGGCACAGCCTCCCATGCCAGCCACAGGCTCAAACCCCTCCTGCCTGCCAACCACCAGAGCACCTCTGGCAGCTGCCTGCACACAGCAGAGAAAACAATTTCCTCCATCCCATCTGCCCTTGACACATGACAGCAAACACTGTGTGAACACAGAGCAGCCCTGAGCTGATAGATAGGGAAAGTCCATGCAGGRTATTCTGACATCTTCTCTGGAGTTCAGGATCCTCAGTTCCCTGCTGGTTCAGGAGCTGCCAGGATTATCCATGGTCTCCTGTGACCCCATCCAATTTCATACCACAACCTTAGCAGCTAGGCAGTGAACAGTCCAGCATTCATCTTCCCTCAGACAGAGGCCAAGCTTTTTTTACCTGCTCCTCAGATCATCACTGGACCAGTTAAGGACACTCCATTCCTCCTGAAGGAGCTTTGCACCATGACACTGGAGTTTAGTMTTGCAACACTTACCCAGGTTAGAGGAAAGCCTGACTAAGGTRCCTACTCGTGAATTATTTGTATACTGCACCATTGGTGGATACCTTAGGCACAAAGACCAGGATCCAGCCTCTTCTTTCCTGTGTCTTAATCAATAGCACATATGATGACATACCTCCTACTCTTATTTGCTCATCCTCATGGCTTTTGCATTTTTTTAGTGCAGGCTGGGGCAGGATGTACAATGGGAACAATTCCTTTAGGGACAGGATGGACGAGACAGAAAATGGATGAAGAATTAATAAGATCAGGGAAATGCCAAAGCAAAAGAGAAAGGACTGGAAAAGAGAAGGGAGACTCCTGAGAAGAGTAGTGTTGTTTAGGAGTTGGACACGTTTCAGATAACTTGAAGGCTGAAGGGCAAAAAGTGATAATCACAGAAGGGAGGAATGTGGAGAACTACCGCAGGACCTAGGGTACARAAATTAAACAAGCAGAATCCAGAGAGAAGGTATAAGAACAGAAGGCAAGGGGTGACAGAGCAGTAGCAAACCCTTCTTTCAAGAACTTTCTAATTAATCTGCTGCTCCTCTCGTTTTGCTTTCTAACAAATGGAGACGCAAATGCAGACAAAAGTGTGCGTCTGCATCGCCCTCTAGTGCCACCTCCCCTCTGGAGACCTGCGGCCGCTCGGAGCCCTCTGGCCTCGCTAGCAAGCAGGGCTGAAGAGCTCAAGCTTCTTGAAAATCTGCATAAAGACATCAAGAGCAGGAAACTGGGAGAGTTTTCTCATCTGTTATTAAAAATAAACACAGTAAATTGCATCTAAAAGTCTAAAGTAAAAGATAATTGAGCTCAAAGAGCCATGCACGTGACCACTTAACTAAGAAATGTCAACAAGTAATTGTCCTTCAGTGTTGCTGACCTTGCTTGACTTTGTACATGCTAATATTCATATTCATTTAGCATTAGTTGCTTAGACATTGAACGAGATGCATGTGAGAGCTGAACTCAAATAACAATAAAAAACTTTCCCGCTTTGTTTATTCATTTATTTACATTAGATGTGCAAGTTTATTCTTCTGGGCTTAAAGGCCAAATGAAGAAATAGGAGCATGGGTAGTGGTCAGTGAATGGAAGAAATTTATAGACTGTTTAAAATCCTTTTGATCTTCATTTGTCCATGCTYTATTGATTTATTTTTTATTATTTATTTTTTCTTGTATGATCTTGGTGCTGACTGGCAGAACACTGTGCATTCATGTAAACTRRTGTTTATGCATTTTAGGTAGTGATGTGTAAACTTTAAGGAAGGTTCTCTCTAYATAGGATTTATTTCAATGGGTGGAAATTCCTGCTATGAAATCTATTGCTGAGGTGTGGGTTTAGTCTAATTTTGCCAAACTGCTGCTAAATCACATTAATTTTCAAAATACCTTTAAAACTTGTAGTACAACTTATTCCATAAAGCTGCCTTCTCTCGCCCAGCTGTCTCACTCTGATTGCTTAATCCATTGCAGAGTTTCTCCACTTTTGTCCTGAACCAGCTTGAAGTCAGACCTGAAAGTCCTTGGCCTCCGAAGGAAGTGGTAGAATAATTTCTGCTCTTTGCAATCAAGAAGTGATTCAAAAATSTGCATCAGCTTGCAGTTTTGACCTACTACATTGGAGGAATTCATCTGAAAACAAGAATTGAATATGAGCACTCTGCAGGACCAGAGCTGGGACCCACTGTAGGCAGAGACCCAATTCTAGAGCACAGACAGTGGTAGAAATGGGCCTTTGTTCAGCCCCTTRACTCCTGCACTTAAACAGGAATGAAAAGACATTAGTTGCTCATGGCCCAAATACCCTTCAAACCTCCCTGGCTGGCCACACACTTCAGTGTTTATTAATCATCATTAGTACAGAGCAAAACATGGGATTGACAGCTGAATGCATGACATCTGTGGGTCATTTCTAGTGCCCAGGACTCTCAGGTCCTGCTGATAAGCTGCAGATTAACTAGATACTATTAATTTCTGATCCCTCCGGGCTCCCCTGAGATACTGACATTCTTTGTAGTTCTGAAGCCATAATCAAAGCTGAAATAAAACCATTCCAAAAGCCACTATCCTTTCCTCCTTTTAACATCACAAAACAGATTAGGAGGTGGAAAGACACCTATGATGATAATAACAACTTAGTGCTCCTTTTGCATAAGAATAGCCATGTTTTTTACAAATATTAAGGTGGCATCCAAGCCTGTTACACTATGAAAAAAAAAAAAGAAAAAACTCAAGAAAAATATTTACAGAGATCTGCCTCTTAAATCAAAAGATAGACAGGACTTAACAGTCAGAATGGCTGATGCACTCTCTGAAAAATGTGCATGGTCCCAGTATGTGTTTTATAAAACTATGTTTTACACTTTATAGAGCTGGAACTGGCCGTGCACACTTTATTAAGTGTGTGGAAACAGCTGTTCATAATTAAGTCTTTATTCTTCAAATACCTACTACTGGGCACTGAATTGACTGCCATATGTTAATCCAAGTCACTGATCTATATCTCCATATAGACATATTCCACAGTATCCTTTAACTGTTTCTCTTTACAATAATGTTAGTTTTCCTGCATAGTAAAATGGAAACTCAGTGTCTAAGTCTCTTCTCATTCACACCAACATGAATCAAGGTCATGGAGCTATGCTGATGAAAGCAGATGTGAAATAGAATGATGGTCAAATCCCTACAGCCCACTTTAATTTTTGTAAGTCACATGTCTAAAAATTAAAACAAACACCTGCCAAGCTACCCATAAAAGAGGTCAATCTTACAGAGAGCAGCAGAACTTCTTTTTGTGACAGATATCTTTTCTTGGGGAAGGAGGAATTATGTGTCACCACCGTTACACATAAACCATGGGAACAGGAAGAAACAGGCTGGTCAGAAAGCTGCTTTCCTCAACTCCACATACACCTTTTCCCTTGGCATTCTTAAAATATGCAGGAATGGAATATTCTGTTACTTCTGCAGAACAAGATACGCAAAGGAAATGGTCTGGCAAACTTGTTTCCAAGTGTAAAGGGCTTTCTTAGTTCCCAGTAGCCTTGCCAACAGAATTAAAGCTCTTCAAATAACACTCAAGTTGGTCTTTCCTTAGGATGCATTTAAATGTTCCTAAGTCTACTAAGGTACTTCCTTAGAATTCTTTGTGTCCAAATGTCAAGTAATTACCAAGGATGAATGTGTTCCAAYAGATGCTTAAAAAAACTCAGGAAAGTAACTCGTCATGTGTTGGGAGCCTCAGACACAAGATATTTGAATAGGTGGTCAGTTTGAACAAACATCCAAGTTTCTATTGGAGGCAAAACCAGAGAGAAAACCTGAACCCACTATTTAGAGAGGACAGGTGAGCTAACACCCACATTAGTAAGTGAAAGTTCAGTCTCATGTCTGCATGTTAACTGTGTCCAGCCCAAGACAGCAGTCACATAGAACACCAGAAGAGCAGGTTTTGTGACATACCTTTCTTTCTGGGACATGAAATCAGCCCTGCATGCAGCTCCTTTGGGACTTAATCTCAGCAGGACAGGATAAACACAGCAAACACTGTTCAAAGGAGAGTCAGTTCCCAAACAGTATTCACTATGAGATATGTGAGTTGTAATGGCTTGTGACACATCACAAAAAATCATCAGCCAAGAGCATTTGGGATTTCCCATTGCAGCCTGAGTGTTACACTGTAAGAGTGGAGGTACTTGAAATAATACTGAGCCCAGTTAGTAGAAATCTAACTTAGGCAAGATGTGCAATGGCCATATGGTTACTATAATATTTCACAGTAACATAGACTTGAATATGTGATAATAGTTTCATAGGCAACGGTTTAATACTAGCCATGTGTTAGCTGTATAGATACAGCTGCTAGGAGAAAAGTCTGGGCACAATCAAAGGGATTGAGTCAGTCAGCGTTTGCCAAACTCAAGAGGATTTAGCCACAGTAATAACTAAACTTTACCTTGTGTTTTTCATATTAATTTCCTTGATGAAACTATGGTTTATAATGGTCAGAGTAATATTTCTTTGTTTGCTCCAACAGGCTGAAGTCATGTGAAAACTGGTGTTTCTTTGAAAGCTGGGAGGAAATCGAAGATTAGCTTCAAGGTTCTTGGGAAAGCAACACAAATCTTCATTAGGGCAGTAATAGGCATTAATGCACTGTAACTAAAATGGTCTGTTACCTCTTCTTGTTAGAAACTGGATGATAGATGGAGACCATTTCCTCTTTCTGATTACCATTGCAGTTCTAATGGCTTTGGTGAATACATACATGATTGAACCGATCACAGAAAAAAACAAGAGCATAAGGCAGTGATTTGGTCATGTAGCTATCTTTCTTCCTCTAGAGACAAAGCTATTTAATATTAATCATTAAGGACATGGATGGTGCAAAATAACAACTAAGTTCATGTCTTCCTTTGAATTTAGGAGGGAAGGTTTCTGTTGTTTTCTCTCTAACATTACAGTACCTGTTCTAAATTATGGACCTTGAATAAATAACTTTCCATGGTTTTCCTCTTACTATTTCTCATTTTCTACCATCCTCATGATTCTACTGCAAAACAGATTTCTAGTTGCCTCTAAAGAGKATATCAGTTTATGTCCCAGACCTGATACCATGTTCCATCAGTGTACACTGCTTTTTAGTGCTTGAGAAAATTATGGTGTTTTGACACAGGACAGTGGTCTTCAAATAATTGTTCCTTTACCATAAATTTTAATAATAATCAAAAGAGTTATAAATTTGTATATAATAACATACGCATATTATCAAGCCAAAAATCTATCTTAGGACTACATAAAATCACTTAAGATTGGAAAGTCTTCCCCGTATGTTGCAATTATCCCATTGCTGAGTCATCAAAAAATAAGGAAGTCAAAAATTCTCCTGGAAAACAATCCAGACTTGAAGACATAAATTGTATTGTAAAGACACAAAATACTCCCACTACCTACACCCTATAATAATAATACAAAGTAATAACCAAATATCATTATTATACAGGATTTTAATGTTTATGATGCTTCTTTAAACCATTTCAAAGATGAAGATTTAAATTTTTGATATTTAAAATATTAATAATATTTTAACATTTTAATTTTTTTTTGCCTTTAGATTTTAGAGGAAGAAAACAAAAACAGAAATATATCTTGATTCATTTGTGGGCTTTTTCCTAAATTTTTTTCTAAATTATCTTCCAAAATATATGATGAAAATAATGTACCTAAGGTTTCATCAGAACATTACACTGAGATTCTTACATAAACAGCAGGAAAGCCCATGCRTCCTATGCACATGAATGTGTGTGCAGCCCATGCACATGAGTAAAATAACATAACCCAAKAGTGTAACAGCTCTTTCTAGTAGAATCCCTTCAGTCACTTTCAACCAAAACACATCACAAATGGCCATGAATTCTGGTTCAGAGGCAAAGTGAATGAGAGAGAAAGTACAAATTAAGTCCTAATGTACAAATTAGGAAACTCCCAACTCCTGTCTTGTTTCATGCCCTGTCATCCTTAGTAAACTCGAGCCAGAGTGTGCTCAGGTGATCAAGAAGGCTTGTGGTATCCTGTCTTATATCAAAAATAGTGGGGCCAGTAGAAGCAGGGCAGTGCTTGTGCCCCTATACTTGGCTCTGGTGAAGACATATCTCAAATCCTGTGTCCAGTTTGAGGCCCCTTACAAGACACTGAGGGGCTGGAGAGTGTCCAGGGAAGGCTGGTGAAGGATCTGAGCACAAGCCCAATGAGGGGTGGCTCAGGGAGCAGGGAGTGTTTAGCCTGGAGAAACCAAGGCTCAGGGGAGGCCTTATCGCTCTCTACAACTGCCTGGAAGGAGGCTGTAGGCAGGTGGGGATCAGGTTTTTCTCCCAGGTAATAGAGAGGACAAGAGGAGAGAGAGGACAGGGCAAGATGAGATTATCTTCAATTGCACCAGGGGTGGTTAATATTAGATATTAGCAAAAAATTCTTCACTGAAAGGGCTGTCAAGCATTGGAACAGGCTGCCCAGGGAAGCAGTGGAACCACCATTCCTGAAGACATGAAGATGTGGCACTTGGGGYGCAGTTTAGTGGTGGGCTTGGCAGTGTTAGGTTGACTGTTGGAGTTGATGTTAGAGGCCTTTTCCCAGCCTAAATTATTATACTGTTCTCTTTTTCTGTTTTGCTTATATATAGTAACATTCCCATGCACTTGTAGACTTAGCTAACTACCCAGTATGGTCTCTTACTTTGTAATTCTCGGTCTCATAGCAGAGTTGCCAGGGGTAGGAATAACAAGAGTGGAAAAAAATCCCTTACCCAAGAAGACATCAGGATTTGCCACATGCCCAGTAATYTCTGTATGCCTAACTGCATTTAGTTATTATGTCCTGGCAATGTCCTTTTAGGCCAGGCAGGAGAACTCTGGCATTGCCCTTGAGGAACCCTGCTGAAGCCACAATGAAGAAAGCTGGTAACTTCCCATATCTGTATGCAAATACAGTTTAGGGTACTTCTTTACAAAAAAAGAAGAAAAAAAGCCCTGGCCAAAGAAGGAAAATAGTAGCAGCCTTTACACTTTGATTTTTTTTGTCTTGGAAAGGATATTAARTGTTGATAGATTTTTTTACTAATAAATGTATCTTGGTGTATTTTATGTCCTACCATCTCAGATAGAATGTTTAATGGAAAAATCCCTCTAGTAGGTAAGTACCAGTTCAGTCATGGAAAATTACATCTCTACAAACACCCACTGTTGTGGAGTTAGTTCTTGAAGTGATCAAGGAAAGTGTGACCCAAGTGGGACTAATTTGGCCCCTCACATATGGTATATAAAGCTGTGCATAGGAGACCACTAATCTGGGGRAGAGGCCAGCCTAGCATTAATTGTGTCTCTAGGCTACACATTCTTCAGCTGATGCTAGTGAAAAAGTACAGATGTCATTTTGGCCCATGGACAGATACCACATTTTTTTTACTGATGCCACAGAAAAACTGATCACGAACAAAGTGGCTAATAAAAGAGCATATGTTATAAAAGGTCTCAAGTTTAAATAATTCACTGTTTCACACCAAAATATCCATGCAAATAAAAAAAATGAAATCATCAAATTTAACTTTCTTACAGCAAAGAAGTTGCCATATTTTGGCTATAAATTTCTTCATAAAAATGGCACCTATTAATATGAATTTTATACTGTATTAAAGTACAAAAAGCTCATAAAGAATTACTCCATKCAATACAATTTTTCTTTGTGTTCTGTCTTTCCTTTAAACTATGTCTCCAAATCATTTGCAGAATGAAATCATAGTATTTAATTTTATGATTCATATTATTAGTTCRTGTAACTCTTAGGCCATGTACCTGAGGTTCTCTGTAGACCTTGTTGGAATAGGCCATGCAGTCACTTTGTCTAGTTKCAGCAGGATAAGCAGACAGAAGCCAGGCCAGGGAGAGTGCTCAAGAAAACYCTTTTTGCCCTTTATGCCTTCCTTCTCTCTTCCTTCCAGATGCAGCCAAGAATTAGTCACAGCTGCATTTCTTCAGGTTTTATAAGCTTGTCTTAAGCCCTGCTTCCAAAAGWGAGGAGAAGCCAAGCTTGGGCACTGCAACCCATTTAAATGCCACCAGCACTTAATAGTAAGTGCAGAGTTTAATCATTTATTAAGGGCAGAGTTGTGGAAARAGGCAGAACCTTGAAATCCTTCTGCTGCTATTACTGCTAGGTAGGGCACTAACAGGGACACATGCTCAGTCTTGGGGACATTTTGCAAAGTGCTCTGTTGCTCTGCTGTGGCTGATTAAAGTCCTGCTGTGGCTCTTGTGCACTGGCAGAGCCTCCTGGGGGCATCTGAACATAGAGCTCTGGGACAGTCCATGCTCTGGAAATACATTCCCTTGCCATGACTCCTGCCCTGCAAACATCACAGGAGACAGGAAAAGAGATGCCACTACAATTTCATTTTCTCTTGTTTGTCTGAGAAAGCCATTGTCTATCTGCAGCCCACAGTAAATGTGTCTCTGTTTGGGCAGTGCAGGACATGTAATGCATAAAACATCCCGCACCATGAGACAGAGTCAAGCAAACTGCAAACTGAGACACTAATTTGGAGAGTCCCATGTCTGTTCAGTCTCTCAGCTTGCTGGCACAGAAGACAAAAGCAAAATTCCCACTGTATTCAATGCCATAAGGCATCATGAACAACCCTGAAAGGTGTTCCTCTGGCCAGCTGACCTGATGATATTTGGGAAAAGAAGATCTTTTATTTCCTATGCTGCAGAGACAGCTGATGAATTATTTACTTCCTCTCCTCAGCCAGCCTCCAGCTCTGCTGTGCACAGATGCAGCTTTGGCCCCAAAGGCAGAGCAGAGGAGAGCTGGCCCTTGGCCAGCAGCAGGGGCTCACGCCAGGGTCAGGGGCAGTKCAGCAGCAGCACACACAGGCACACAGCTCTCCTGATCTGACCCACGCCACAGGAGATCAAGGGATTTGCAGTGAAAGAATGGCAAAGTGGAGCTGAGTGAGATGTTCTATGGTAGGGGCTGAAATTTTGGGTTATCTTCAAAGTTGTGACTAGAAAAAATCCWATGGGTTGTGCTGATTCCTTCCTTTTTACAGCATCTCTGATTCAGTGGAGTGGTGTCTGAAAACTCTCTGCCAAGCAGAGTATAGACATGAGATGGTAATGCTACTGAAAAGTAGCTGCCTTATGTAAAAGAGAATTATTTTTTTAATCCTCTGCAATCCTGAGCTGCTACAATCACATGTTATATAAATGTGAACATTGTGATTTAGCCAACTGTGCCTCTTTCCCTTTTGCTCCTCATTTGCCTGTCATATGGAAGATTTCAGTACAAAATTTTGCCGACATGTTTGTAATTCGCAAGCTATAACTTAAATATTTTTTCCTTTTTTTTTAAACTCACAGTTCTGGGTCACACAATGATCYGAGTAAGGCTTGGCCTCCCTGGTGATGTGCAGATCTGCCTGAAGCCTTTGCCACTGTTAACAAATATTCCAGTGGTGGTACAGAGATCATCTCTCAGAAACCACAGCTTGATTTAAATTCACTCACTGCAGCTCCTCATCTCAGCTGGTGCCCTGCTGTGTTTAATTGGCCTCTAAAAGTACATCTTCCTTGTATCTTGATTATTTTGAGTGGGAGGTGAGAGCGGAGGAGKGAAGTCAGGGGAGACCTGCGAGGAGTGGAAGAGGACAGAGGAGGGGCAATAGGCAAGTTGCTGCAGTGGAGTGAGTTATCATAACATGGTCCTCAGAAAAGCCTTAGGGCATATCTTCACACAGGGTGAAGAAATTTAGCTAGGAATCTGGATAATTACTGTTCTTCCTATGAGAAATGGATTTGAAAATTTGAGAATAATTTATTTAGTAATGTTTATCAGCACTAATAAATAAAAAGGTGCCAAGGTGCATCCTGAGAATAKGAACTTCATTGTAAATGCTGACAAATTTTTAAAATGCCTTGGCATAATTTTATCCTGAGCTGGGCAGAATTCATGCAAACAATTCCCAGTTGTGCACTGGCASAGTTCTGGAGTTAGCAAAGGCCATGGCCCATGGCTGGCTGGCAGTCTGGATGCAGCCATCTGTTTTAGCCTGTGTCTGAGTTCAGTGGGATGAACTCAGCCAAACCAGACCAGCACCTCACGCTCAGAAAAGAGGCATTTTATAAATGAAAGTGTGCAAACAGTAAATCCTATCTTGAATGGTTGAAAAAGCTGGGGGGGAGAATATATACTGTGCTATTTAAGACTAAAGATCTTTATAGCTCATCAAGTTCACAGACAATTCTCAAAACCACCAAATTTACAGTCATAATCTGTTCAAATCTTCTCCAGATTGACAAATAGCACAAATGTCACAGCACCATTTCCTGGGTAAGTGCTGCTGCCAGGAGATTATTTTGAAGATGATGGGCAGAAATTCCTGCCCCAGAGACAGCTGAGGAGAGGTGACCCCCCTGCAAGTCAGTGCCTGCATTCACAGCTCTCAGGGTGYTGTGCTGCTTGGCCAGCTCTGCACAGGGTCACCTCTCTGCTCTGCTTGGATTCTTCACCAAAACTCTCCCTGAAATCAAGGACTTRATCCACATAAGGTACAAATAATATGTCTTCCATGGGCTTCAGTGGGTTGACTCATATGCTTCTTCATAGGTGCTTAGGCGATCTGCAGAGATTTGGTGGACTCTTCATCAGAATACAGAAAAAAAACCCACATGTTTCTATCTACAAAGCTGTGTACTGGCACTGTATCCTCATGCTGCAGGGAAAATCACTACTGTAATTAATTTAAGAATGTGTCCTTTTTAAGCCACACTTCAATCGGGTTGTATTTTTGAATAATTAAGCTTTAAAAAGGAAGTCTAATGAGACTAATGGCTATCAAATTACTARATTTTGAAAATCATTGATTTTCTCATTTACACTCATACATGGCTGCTAAAATTAATTGATTTCATTTGCATATAGAGATTGCATTTGCTTTGACTTCCAGAATGTTTCTCTCCCAAGTTTCTCATCAAACTTTCAATATTCATTTTCATAAAAAGGCAAGTGATCCTTTAACTATGCTCATTTGCATTGGAACTGAGACATTATCCCTCCTCTAAATAAGCACTATTTTAATTATCCTTTTTGTTTGAATATATTCTATCCCAGAGTGCTTAGATATTTCAGCTGCGCTCATCACCATGGCATCTGAATACCTCACTGAAATTACAATAGAAAACTTTGACATTAAATTATTTCAAACCTTTTGTTTTSTCTCTTTTCTTTGAGAAACCCTTTTCTTTCTCTTTTCTACCACATCCGTTAAGCTAAGTCATTTTTTCCACCCCTTRCCAACTTTCCACTTTCTGCCTCATAACTTTCCCTTCTCTTGCCCTTCTCACTCCCTGGTTGACTGAGAAGGCTGAGCTGTTCGTGTAATTGGAAAAGGTTAAGGTGCCAAATGACTCGTCTTTCCCCTACTGTAATAAGTAGCACTAAGAAAAATAGAAATTCTTTCCAAGAGGACCCATCCCTAACAGCAAAGGAATATAAAAAGAAGCCTAGATAATGATATGTCAATTAAGTACTAGTGAACTATGTTGATGCTAACCATTTATCCAGACATATGTCTACTTGGTATCACTAGCCAGCTTCTATCAACAAGATGCTTCATGAGCAGTACATTTCTTTTTATCATCTCTCCCTCACACCATGCTCTTRTTCTGCTAAACTGCCTGCATGGTTTATTCTCCATTTTTAGAGTATGAAACTATGCCCATCACTTCACAAGTATTTTGGCACTTTATAAAATAATTTAAAAGCAAATATCTTTCTTATGGCTTGAGTGCTGCTGGGTTCTTGTTCTTTAAAAAATTGTTTTGTCAAATTATGGACAGGAAGCTAGGTTAAATAAGTAGAGCTAAAATTATGTACTGATTTTGATGCATTTGGGGTCATTCTGGTCTCTACTCAGTGAAGAAGCTTCCAAATAAAAGCCCTGGGGAGAAGAGTTGTGTGACCAAACTGGCTGTGCCCCAAGGCTGTGGGCTGCAGGTGCCACARGAGGCTGTGACACCCTGGCTGTAAGGGCTCTCTCTCCCAGAGGGGCTTTTGAAGAGGATTCCTGCAGTCAGACATCAGATCATGCTATTCTGCACAGAAGGAACATTTCTTTAATGTTGGTTCTGTGACATCTTGAATTAGCTTGTTTTCTTCACCACACAGTTTTATTCAAAAATGTAATTTATCAGAGGAAGAAACAGGGATGCCCTGACAATCTTATTCTCYCTGACTTCTGGAACTCTACTGAAAGGAGGCTTTATTGAATGGCAAACCAGTATCAACAAGGAGCAATTCAAGCCAACATCCCCCCAGTCCTTTGCCTGTCTGCTAGGAAGGGTGGCACTTTCRCTGGAATAATAATTGTGATGTGAATATGTTTTCCTGAGATCTCAGTGAGCCATGACATTTCATGAGGCTTGATAACAAGCAATTTGGACTTCAGTCAGGTCATAAGCACATTTTGGTTTTCCTGTGTGCTGGATGGCACTACTGAGGTTGGTGCAGGTCATATGGATAGCTTCGAAGGAGCTACAGCACTGCAAAGAGCACAGGTCCCAGCTTCTGGAATCCTAACACATCTCTGATGTTTAGGGTTTATGATGTTACTGTTAGAAGTTACTCCTCTCAAGCAATGGGTTAATAGAAGTAAATTCTAGCCATGTAATTAGAAGGATCTATATACTAAAATGGAAATTAGAAGGATCTTTCAAACAAGATTTCAGTTCTTAAAAATTCCATTCACCTGGAGAAACAGAGGTGGGAAATTGAAGATGAAGTTGGTGATTTTCTGCAGTTTGAATCTTCCAGAGATTCAAAAATCCAAATGATTGAACCACTAAGAGCTATTTAATCCCATAGATTATGTGCTGTAKGCTGTGGTCAAAAAAGTAAAGTGAAAAGTAAATCAGTAGTATGAAACCTTGAGTATTATTTAAAATGTGCTGAATCATGGAATCCTGGCAGTTTTGACTGTCCAAGACTTTTCTTTTTATGACTTTTCTTTTTCCAAACCTTTGCTAATATTCTCTTGGCTTCCATATTATTTTACCTTTAGCTCTGTCAGACTGAATGCACCCAGTCTGATCACACCAAAACAACTGATTAATTTTGTGCTTCACTGAGAGACTAGCTGGGAATCCCTCTCTGCAGGAGTTAACCACGGAGTCGTGGCCAAATATTAGACCACAGAAATCAAATGAGTAGGAATATTTGTTTTGCTGTATCATCTCTACTGAGATGAAAGATGTGAACAGAATAAAAAAATAAAACAGAAATGTTTCTGCCTTTCCAAAGGAGAACAATTTGAAAATGCCTCTCTTTCACTGTCTGCAGTGGTTTTTTTAATCATCTGTACTTACAGCAATGGAATTGGAGTATGTGAGATCACCTTAGCTAAACTGGACAAAAATTAATATTAGATGGTCCTCTCATTTTGATTCACAGAAGCTAGTTCTTACAAAATCATCCATGTAAGTGACATGCCACAAAGGCAGACTGCATGGACCATAACGACACAAACTGTTAGGTGTCTGACCACTGGTAGTTTCACTGGTATTTGGTTTGCGTATCATTTAGAAGTCGGATAACTTCTTAATATTAATAATTTTTCTGTAGTCTGCAAGAAAAATGTTTTGACATTTACATGGAGACTGGAGAGAATATCAGTTTGATATTCTATTTATTTATTTTATTACTATTTATTACTGTACAAAAAGATGGGAAAAGATAACTGAAATTCTGTCCAATTAATATAAACTCAAAGTCCTGATTAAACCAGACACACGACCATATGTGTAACCCTAGGCTTAGAATTTTTATTACTGACATTTAAATTAAGAATTTTCCTTAATTCAGGCTTTTAACTATTGGAATTTTCTTCGCCATGACTCTCATATATACTTACAGTGGTCTGATATGCCCTAACCCAGATTTCCACTAAATAATTTTGAATAAAGTCACTAAAGACCTATTTGCATTTTTTTATCAGAGGTTTTGGCTATACTCTTACTCAAAATTCATATGACAACCTAGCCATAGAAATTTCTAGATGTACATTTGAAGAAGAAAAGGGAGGAAGGGGTGTTTAGCCATTTTTTTGCCATTTCATTTCAAATATTCTTCCCCAAAAGCACACTGAATTAGGCTTCTCCATGAAATGTCCATGATGATAGTTACAGTAAAGAAGTTTTTCTTATTGTTGATTATGAACCTAAGCACTTCCTTTACATGACTACTATTAGAAGGAGAGGATTGGTTTTTTACATACCTGTGTGCAAATTTGTTTGATGTCACTCTCAAGACAGACGGGTTATTTGGTTGGTGAGGATTCTGAGTGAATGAGAACTCCCAACACTCACTGCTCATTTGTTGTGCATTACTGTTATATGTAGTGGAAAATATTCTAGGTTTTGTGTATACACAGTGTGCTAGAGTACAATGTATACAGTTTTACCATTTCTAAACAATAATGCCTCAGATGGGTTTAATGGGATAAATCACTGGTCAGTACTGTCTCTACAGGCAAAGAAAGGGATGTAGAAAAATGAAAACCCCCTGCTTTTTCAGACCAGCACCCTAACAATAATTTCATAATTACAACTTTCAGTTGCTATTTTAGAACAGATTTGGGAAAAAAAGACATTTTTATCCAACTTACAGTCAAAATTTAAATATTTTAAATTGATCACTTAAATGAAGATTAGCAGTATTGTCATGAAAGCTACCTAAGGCTTGCTGCTTAAAGAGGCCAGCCTGGACTTTGGTTTTTATGTGAATATTAACATTTTCTTATTTTGATATCACTCCTTCCTGGAAAGGAAACAGTTAAATCCTGAGTATGTTCATTAGAAATCTTGGAGAGCAAAATGCAGAGCTAAATGAAGTATGAATACCATCCCAAAATTGCTCTGAGGATGCACTGTTAGCCATAGATTTTAAACAGGCTTTGCTGGTTTGGGTGCAACCCTGGTTTAGGGGTTGTCTGGGCTTTTTTGGAGTGGAATTACATAAAGGTATGTAGTGGAGTAATGAAGCAAGGCATTTTAATGAATAGCTCACTGTTCAGCTATTGGTCATCATTTTTTTACAGACAATGATTTTGGGATGCAGAAATCACCCAAAATGCATGATCTGTCACTGTAGAATGAAGAGGGTGTTTTCTGAGTTTATTCATATGGTCATGCTCTACAGTAATAATAATAATATTTAATGTGTCTGGGTCATTCCATTACCAAAGTGCAGGCATTATGGGCTGTAAATTGTGGCTCCAGGGCAGTGGGTGAGCTAAAAGAAGAGGTAATGATCCAGTGTTCCTGCAGGAACTCATAGGGGCAATGCACCTAAAGGCATCACCAGGACAGAAGCACAAACTATAACTGAAGGATTCTGCCAGCTGGATTTTTCTTTTCCTTAGGACCTGGAGAAAGAGTGTAAATTATTTTAAGATTTTTATATATCTGCCAGATGTTTTTTCTTTTATTGGATTTTCATTTTTAATGTGAAAACTGAAATCTGTTTTGGATCATTTATAATGTTTGAATTTTCCTAAATAAAAATGTTTTGCTGCAATTGCAACCAAAATCCAATTGCATTGTTTCAAGTATTTTTACGTGAGGAAAAATTGGTTTTAGCTGCAAGACAAAACTCATATTCTGAAGGTGTTGAACCAGGCCTAAGAAATATGAGACAATGAGACAATGAGACAAGTACATCTATGCCATGTTAGTTGAGAAAAATATTAATAAACCTTCCTGTACCCTGTAGTCACTGTTACGCTGGTCTCGACTAATGAGCTAATTGCTAATTAATATTTTGCAGCAATTAAAAAGTACCCAGGATTCTGGGAACAGGTCTTTCTAACAACAAAATATTAACCAAAGTCAGATGTTTAATTTACTGTAAATTAAATCAGTACCATTTCTGGTATGGACTCAAAAACTGGGTTTGATCTCCTGATCCTACAAGTGTACTCTGTTCCATGCACAAGCTCATTGTGGCTCATGTACCATGGTTTCCCCTATTCATAATAATTAACTGTGGCTGTGTTAATGCAGTAACTTTGTGCCTGTGGTTGGGACCCCAGAAAGATGAAGCTACATCCTAAGCAGTGCATAAATAAGAAAATGAACACAAAAGACTCACTTTTCTTGAATCTCAGAGTAAAAAGAGCACCATGTTTGGATGCCTCTGCGTGCTCCACAGAGCAGATGATGACAAATCATGCTTAAGAAAAGGCTCTACACAAAGCTGGCTCTCAATGGGAGCCTTTGCAAATAGCTCTGTAGGAGATGCTGAGAGGGATGTGTGTTACATCCTTCTTCCCARGACTGAAGAACTAAATTCTGGATGGGGACCTTGGAAACTTGGCTATAGTTCTCCCTTCTCCATATGTGAATTACACTGGGATTAACCTACCTAAATCAGCTCTCAGACTAGGACTTGATTCCCTGGACATCGGCACCTAGTAACACTTCATGAGTTTTACCCATATCTCCAGAAGGATGTATGCCTCCCACAAGTGTTTCATCTCATCTGTGATCCCTGGAATRGCAAAAGATGTCTCAAAAAGTGGTGGGAAGTTACACCTGGATGATGAAATCCCATCCTTCTTGCTCAGTTCATGTGCCGAAACATGGACATTTAGTGCTGCCTACCTGGCCTGCTGTCACTGCTGCTGTTTCTCCAAAAAGATGGAGTTCTCTCCTATGGCCTGCATCATGTCTTCTAAATCCACATGGATGTTGTGCATACATATTCTAGAGGATTTCCAGTGGTAGTGTGTGTCATGTCCAAAATACAGACTGAAGCCTTCCAGGTAGAGCTCTACTCAAGCATAGGACACCTAAATGAAAGTAGATGTCTGCTAGAGGTGCCTAAGTTCTCTTTGTAGTCGCTGTAGGGCTACTCAGTGCACCCTATAGCAGGCAGGTACTAGCTGGGCATCTAAATTAGGCTTCTCTTACAGCCCTGTCCTTCCACAGACTATCATTGAAGTTAGRCTCTTCCAGCACAAGTAGACACCTTGGTGTAGACACTTAAGATATCTTAAGATGAAGGCAAAATYTTCTGCTGAGAGCTAAAAACTCTAACCACGAGGCCATAAGCTGCTCTGGTTATTGGAGTAAACCAGGATTGGGAAAAGAGGTTTTAATCCCCCCTTTAGAAGTAAACTCRTTTTACAGGGGATCAATTATAAATGTATCATTGTACAATTGWGAGATAAATAGAGATTTGTACTCAAGCTCAAAGAGTGGTTCAGGAGGCTCTTCAGGTAAAATAAAGATCATATATTCCTGCCTAAAAGGAAAAAACATTGTCGGGGTCCTTAGCTTCAGGAACTGTAGATCATTCTGGCACAGTTAAACAGAATTGTCAAGCAAGAATAATAGAATAGAGAGAACAGAAATATTAAAATTAGTCAAGCAATTCAAAATATCTAAGGACTCACTTCTTCAAATTATCAGGACAAGTTAATYGCCCCTGCTGAGTTTTTAAATTATATTTTTCTACAAAGAAAGAAGTCAGTTTTAATTGGACCACTTTAGTAGTGGTGGTTTTGTTTGTTTATTTGTTTTAAGTTAGGCTACAGATTCTTGTCAGCTGCTCCTAGGAGCAAAAGAGAAATGTTGCCTGCTTAACATCTGCTGTCAGATTATGTTGCCTCTGCTGTGAGAAATGAATGCAGAAGACCAATTCAAGTTCCTGTCAGCTGTGATGTCTTTTGGACATGTTTCAATCAAGCAGCAGGCTTTTCTTTACACTTAAAGAATCATTAGAACAGCTAAAGTCTTAGGGAAAACACATTTTGATTGCAATTATAAACTAATGTCTAATTCATTTAAATTATCATGTATTAAGTAAATATTTGAGCTACTTTGAGATCTATCACACATAATTGTAGCTCTGTCTTGAGTATTTCTCCCTCCTCCAAACTCTAATCAATAGCAAGCAAAACATCTTTTTAAGTTAGTGCTGCAGCAATCTGATATGCCAGTGCACATGCACACAAATACTCACTAATGGTTATCTGATATTTCTCATGTTAACTATTGATGGTTCTGACATCTCACAGTGAACTTGGTGGAAGTTAATGATAAGCCAGAACATCCCTCAGAGGATTCATTTCCATCTGATGTTTCAGCTCAGCTTAGATTCTGCTGATTCTRTGCCTTGACAAATCTTAAGATGCCCCTGGGCCTGCTGTGCATGGCACAGYGTTGCAATGTGAATTGGCTTCACGTCAGACAATTGTTTCAACAACCTGAAATCCATCACAGCAATGAGTAGGGATGATTCAGCCTTGATGTTTGAGAAAAGACTGTTCAGGCTCCTGGGTGAATCACCTTTTTCCTATCCAAGAACTCATCAACAACTGCAAATTTCTCATTTTCCACACAGAAAGAAACAAAATGTTATGACACCTATGCTAGTAATGTAATTACAACATTTGGTGTTCTCCCAAGGACTCTATTTCTAGAGCCAAGTGATTAGACAAGGATCTCAGTTTTCAGTCTCTTTCACAGAGGCTTCCAGGAGATMTCTTAGAAATGTTATGTTATTCCTGCAGGCTCACAAACCAAAGGCAAGGAAGAGTAGTTAATAATGCTTCCTCATTTCTAAAGCTCACTATTTTAAGACAGTGACATGCCTTGAATTGGTCTGTCTTTTGATATTGTTCAGCTATACTAGTTTCAACTCTAATGTTGATGTTACTGTCCATTTCTCACTTCTGCAAAGRGAGTCCTCCCACTGTAGGATGACCCTTTCTGGGCTAAAAATCTGTAGTCCTGCCTCATTTGACATCAATTAATCTATTACATCTGAAGTAGTCAGCTGAAGTTGTTTTCTGGTTGAKCAGTGTCCAGCTGACCCGATCAAAAAGGTGGTGACATGTTATTTTCTTTTTAACTGATGTCCAAGGTTTTTAATCTACTTCAAGATCTACTACCTTCATCAGAAGATGTGTGTCAGACCTTGCCTACCAGGCTTACCAGGAAAGAATGAAAAAAAGTAGTTGCATAGACTGGAAAGGAGGGTGAATAGTCTCAGAACAACTGTGTTCAAACAAAGAAAAGCAGCTGCAAAGAGGAAGGAGTATTCTTTTCTCTGTGTCTAGGGGCAGGAAAGAAAACAGCATCATGAGCTTAAATGACAGTGCAAAGGAGAAGCAAGATGAGCTGGTATGATGGACTGCCTGGGAATGCTGTGAGGCATCTTTAGAAACAGGTCACCTTAATAACTCACAAGAGTCAAACGTGTGGGTGATCTAGGGCTGGGAGGCTGGAATATACAGTTTCCTGAAATACTTTCTGCCCTAATTCTCTATAACTTTATGCAAAAACTGCCTATGAACTGCACCTGTTAAGTGGGGCACGTCCCAGGTATGTCAGTAGAAGTGTTAGGGGTGCATGCGAGGTTTGTGCTGATTGAACAGCCCTCAGGTACAAAAACCCTACATTTGCAAGCCTAGACTGAGATCTCTGCAGCTTGTAAYAATAATATACTAAACTAAACCAAAAAATATTGGTTATTTAAACATTAAACTGAATTTGGATGCTCTCCATGAGGTTCAGGGAAACCAATACAGTAAAAAGCTACTTATGTGTCATCTACCACAATAGCCAACTCTTATGTACATGATWAATAGGATGTATGTGTATCAAGCTCCCACAATTTCTACAAAGTTTTTGTATAAATACTGGTACATCAGAAAATAATTTCCCTCTCAAATTGCCTGTTACAGGCAGTGCTAGGTGAAAGGAAATACAACAACAACAACAAAAGAGAGAGATTGAAAGATTTTTAATTCCAGACCTGCCTCAGCACTGCGGCACTTCTTAGTCTTAGACATGAGAAGTTTTCAATTCCATGTGGGAAGGATGGGTAGAGGAAGGCCATGTGCTATCCTCACACTTGACAGTCTATTTCAGTAGAGAAAGCAGAAGGATGCTGCTATGGGTATGTGTCAGGAGCAGGCAGGTGCTGTCAGGGTGTAAGGGGTCCCTGACTGGCAGACATGGACCCTGCAGGACCCGGCTGCTGCTCTGCCCTGTTCCTCCTCCAGCTCCYAGCTGCTCCCAGCAGGAGCAATGCTGGGCACAGAGCTGCACAGCACATACAGGGCCACACTGCCTCAATAGAGGAGTCTGCAACTTCAGTGGCCTCAGGTTGAAAGTTTTKGTTTAGTTAGTCCCATTTTTTTATTAGGCTTATCATCTTCTTCACATAGATCTTAAAAATTGTGGATCTGTATCTACATCACTGCCCTGCAGGCTTTAAGAGCTCAAATCCACAGTCTGTTCAGCTCATCCGTTACAAAGAGCTAACACTAACACTTTTTTTTAATTAGGTTTGTTGGGTTTCTTTTCTTATTCTAGCCAATGTCTGTCTTTAAATTGTGATGAGTAAAACAGGAGATCTCTTTTCAGGAGAATGGGGAGACCTGCAGAATTCCCCACAGAGAAATAAAGCAAGTCTCTGCTAATTCCTTGAAGATGGACAAAGCAGCAAAACAAAGAGGACTTCTCTTTCTTGTGTGGGAGCACTTTCATTTTCTGAGAAATGGAAACCAGCAAGCCTTCCATTTGATTCACTTTTTTGAAAGATGGATTATCTTGTTCTCAGTTGGGATTATGGTCTCCAAGGTCCTGTAGCATTGGAGTGGCAGCGTAGGTTGTAGGAAGAAGCCAAAACAAACTTTTAAGACAAACTCATTTGTAACCTTAGCTATGAAGAATCACTCCTTAATAATGTTAAAAACAAAATCAGTGCCAGTGAGTGGAAAAGGAGAGGATAAATACTGTACATGCTGGAGATCTATGTCTTTCTGCTCTACTGACTCATAGTTTAAACATCGAACTAATCAGGTGACGTTACCGCAGTGATAAATCTGATCTGTATCTACAGGAGAAGGCTCCTGAGCCAACCCTTTGTTGAATTCTGAGGAAATCATTGCCATATGTGAATATTTTTAGTGGTGCCTTCTGACAAAATACATATTTTCCATTYTTTATTGAGCTGTTTATCTAGACTAGAATTATGATAAACTTCTCGAATGGTTCATTTTCCCAAGATTCGTATGGAACAAATTAAAAATAGGTTTCCACAACAGAAATTACTTAGTGGTAGAGCTATGAGATCTCCCTCTCCTCTTCCTCTCAGATGAGCTTCACAGCCAGACAGATGTGAACAGCCCCATTTGTGGCTTCCCAGAACTCAGCTGCACATGCCAAAGAGGTGGTGCCACTCCTCCAGAGGCTGCACATGGCCAGGCCCTGCCATTGAGAGACTCTAAACCAYCACTGCAGTTTAGTGAATGCAGCAGGATACCATATATTCACTTTTTCCATTCCTTTTAAGGTGTTTTTCTTCTCAGTGATCAAGGGAATAAGGATCTGACTCCTAAAAGAGACACTGAAGAATGGGGATGGCATTTGGTTTGTATCTGCATGCCTATATAGTCTTAGTCAGATTGCTTGAGCACAAGCATTAGAGAGAGTCTAATTGACTTCTAAGACAATTTTTGGCTCAATAATGGACATGAACCTACATAACAGGTCCATTTGTGCTTCAGCAGTATATCTATCCTTTCATCCCAGCTAAGATTGCCTAACATTTTATTCTGTATAACCAGGTTTTTATTTGAAGTTCGGAGAAACCTTTTGAGATTTCACACTTGTCATCTCTCATGCTACCTTATTTTATTTTTTTAAAAATTGATAAGACTTAAAAAAAAAAMCAACCAAAGAAAAAAGAAAAAAACCTGCTAAATATTTTTTAAATGTTGCTGAAAAGCTTTGGAATTCTGTGTTTTGCAGGAACTCTGCGTGGTGGAAGACTGTGGCTTTTGTTAAGGATAAACCTCATTTACTCATTTTTATTCTCTGTGAAATACATACACACCCTAAAAATRTACAGGTCTTTGACAAGTAGTAGTTTGCACATACTTCATAAAGACTTGCCAGAATTTAACAGCCAGAATCCCCAGGCAGTCTGTCTTCGCCGAGCATGTCCCAGCTCCTTACAGTTTCTGTATATGCTGAATCACATCTGCTTCACAGTCATTGGAAAAAGAATTTTTTATTTAAATAGTATTGTGCAGAATTGGTTATAGGAATGAAATCAGTTTTCCTGTAATGGCTGTCCCCATATGTCTGGATCTGGAGCAGTCCTGGACACTGGATGTGGCTCCAGGGAACTGATCTCTCTTGTACTCTCAGCCCACCCACTGCTGAAACAGAGCATTGCAGAGAAGGGAGATATCTATCTCCTGTTGGACAAGAGGAGAACAAAAGCTCTCAGGAAAAGAAAGTATGTGGAAAAATGTGACTTCTGAAGGAGAACTCTAGGTCTATGTCTTGTCAATAGGYACCAGRAATAATCCATGGAAAYACAGAATCAKAGAATAGTGTGGGTTGGACAGGACCTTTATAGGCCATCCAGTCCAAGCCCCCTGCAAAGAGTAGGGACATCTTCAACTAGGTTGGGTTGCTCAGAGCCCTGACCAACCTGATCTTGAATGTTTCCAAGGATTAGGTATCTACAGAGAAGTTTCTCTGGGTATCTCTCTCATTAAAAAATCACTCCCATGTATCTATCTGAATCTGCCTTCATTTAGTTTAAAATCATTACCCCTCGTCCTATTGCTGCATGCCTTGCTAAAAAGTCTGTCCTCAAGTCTGTTTTGGGAAGAAGCCAGCACACTGGGAAGCCTGGAAGAGGAATAGGGGCTAGAGCCTAGGAACTGTAAGGTGAGCCATAGGTCCAAGCAGTGGCCACGGTCATACTGAGGAGAGATGGGACTGCTTGTGTGCAAAGAAACTGCTCAGGGGTCCACAGGGTGGGAGGAGCAGCCCATTGCAGAAACTGGATGCCAGTGCAGAGGAGTGAAGGTCAAGAAAAGAAGTCTGAGGGCTGAYCAACACTAACTGAATATTTGGTGAGGGAAATCTTTTGGGAAAGGGAAAGATACAATTCCCCACGTGGGGCACACCTGAATTTTCTGAGATTTCCATGTTGTTAAGTGAGGAGCTGGGCATGGGACTGTAACAGGAATGGAATAAGACTAAAACAAGTCGCAACAAGAGTTCTGCTTAAAGAGCAGAAACATAAACACAACCATCCACCAATCTGCAAACTAAGCTCAAAATCTTTCCATTCAGCCCCTTTCCTGACTATGTCCCATACCCTGCTAGTATACATTTGTGAAATTTGCAGCATCCACGTTACATCTAGCAGCCAARTTCATTCTCATGTAGGTAAGCATTGAGCTACTCCCATGGGTAGAGGACATCAGCTCCAACCTTGAATACGAACAAAATCTGATCTTCTTTACTTGCCAAAACTTGAGGAAAAGATCATGAGACTACTGAGCTAGATGGTCCTCCATTGGTTGTGGTGTACAGTCTGTATCCTCTCCTCTCCAGGAAACATCTGCCCTGTCACAAGYTTTGGAAGTGCCAAAGACCCTCTAAGGTAAAGGCCAAGGTGCTGGCATGGAATTGAGGGGACTCAACTCCCTAATATGCTCTCTAGAGCAAGGAAAAAGCAGGAGGGCCAGAAAAAGCTTGGCTGGTTGTAACAAGGAAGTCCACAAAGGAACTGAAATCCATATCTGTGCAATGGGAAGATCAATCTTCTTCTTTGTGGCTGAAAATAACAATTAAAAGATTTTGCAGTTTAAAGGATTTGCAGTTCCTCATATGATCCCTGTCAGAGGCAAGGGTGAAATCCAGTTCTCCTGAGTGACATCCACCTACCTCAGCCACCAGACAATCCTCTTKCTCCCTGCTCTCCCCCGCCTCATTCACCTCACATCTTCCAACTTGTGCAACAAATGAGTCAGGGGATTTAACAGACAACAGATGCCTTCACAGYACAAGTCTGATTCACCCCCTGGCAAAGTGGGAAAAATCATATGTAACTATTTAATTCAATATTGTAACCTAAGAAAGTGAATGGAAAACCACAGATGACATTAATTCTGGTATSTTGTTATTTTTTAAATCTCTGCATCTGCAACCCTAGAAATGTTCTTTTAAGGGTTGTTAGCTATTGGGTGGGATATTTGGTTTCATTTTGTTTTCTGGTACAATCTATCTTAGGCTGCAGCACACGAAATCAGTTTTATATTCCCARGGCAACAAGAGCACTAAGATTCACTTGGATTTATCTTTTCTGATTCACTGTAGTAAAAATATGAAACTAATAATTTATTGTAGCTCTATCCAAAAAGATAGTCATAGCCAAATGAAAATACATGCAAAATACCTAGATTCATTTGTACTTCTACATGAGCTTGGTGTGCTTGTACTCTTTCTGTATAAAAAATTGCATCTTTTTCTGGTACATGGTTTTACAGGAGTTCTAATCCTCGAGGCTTTTGGAGAGCTGCAGTCTGGTTCTGATGACAAATGCAATGCACAGCACATGGAACAGTTCTGAAATTACACAGACACACSCATAGACACACAGACACACACAGACATACACACAAAGAGGATGAAATGCTCCAAATGAGTCGCTGATTTTCACTATTCATTCCACGGGCTGCAAACCRTTTGCCATGGAATATAATAATGCATTAGATTCCCAGCAGAAAYTTGTCAGCAAAGGAAGAAAAACAAAGTCCTCTGCAGAGTACATCACACCAAAGCTGTCAGCCATACAAGGGTTCATAGGATTGGCACATTCAGATTAGATGACCTGATTTTCATACATTTTCATACACCCCTAATCTTCTTTTGTTCTAGTGTGCTATTATTTGACAAGGAATCTTCATTCTCATTATCTTCTCTTTCACACTCCTGACACAATCCAGAGGAATGAAGAGGGTCTTCATAGCACTAGAAAATAATCTCAGCAGACGTTTCCTTCCTGACTACAGATATTCTYGCTGGATTTGATGATGAGCTATGAAGATTTTTTCAAGTATGAGTGACAAGGCTATGATTTCTAAGCACACTCTTAAAACATCTCTAATTTACAGATATCTCTCAATACTCCCCATRCTTCAATTGTTTGGCAATACAGAACTTTCCATAAAATAAACATGAAGAAAATTGAAATATTGTRCCCTACATTATATGCTTAGGCTCCTTAAAGCTTCTTCAACTGCTAGTTATTGAAGAAAGGAGACAGGGAAAAGTCTATATTGACAAGATTAGCCTCAGCTTTAGCTAGTGGCTCCCACACTGTGCCTGACCCAATTTAACAATGGCTGATTTGGATACCAAGTGCCATCAACCAGTTTCCAAAGACATCCAAGATCACAGCACAATAAGCACGTCTTCTCTCCCTCTAAGATCTTGTCCACTCTTTGATTATGAAGGGCACAGAGGAGTAATTTTTAAACTTGATCTTCCAGTTTTATATGTCCCTGTTAGTAATCTAGAAGACCACTCAAAGCCAAAAGCTGACTCACACAGTTCACTCCYTCATAGCAATGCTTGAGTCCTAAGTGCCTGATCCAACAGTACAGCCAGAAGACTGAGCTTGGAGACGGCTCATGAACACTCCTGTCTGACTTTCCCTGCCTGGAGGACCTGCCAGCTCTCCCAGACGAGCCAGCTCAGAGGCATGTGCAGGCTGGACTGAGGAGTCCTCTCACACCCCGAGCTCATCCAACAATACTAAACATTGCGTGTGAGCACCTGAGATAGGCTTCACCTCTGAATTACCTTCTGGAGAGCCTTTCTTACCTGAGAACAAAGAGAGATTGAGAGATTTCCCAAGTAATTCACACTTGACTTTGTGAATACCACATCCTTTCCACTCACTGGTATTTACAAGTCAGGAAAGCTTTTAGCACAGAAACCAAGGCAGTTTCAGACACCATCAAGGACTCTAAACAAAGGTTGGAACTTCAACAACGTCTCCTTAAGTAACACTTTATGGGTCTCAGGCTCAAACAGACCTTTTGGTCTATTGTGGAGTGTTTTATTAGCTGCAACAAACTGCTGTATACTGTTGTTTAGTTCTGATGGAAATATGATTAAATTGCCATAAATACAGCGCTGCTAAAAAAGGCCCATTTTTTCATACATATTCCCCTCATTATAGAAAATGAAATATCAAGGAAACATTGAGTCAAGAGCAGAAAAGGATTAAGATAAAATTTCTAGCAAATTTCTACAATTTCTAGCATGTCTTTCACTGACTCTTATAATTTCACTTTTAGACGCACAGGGTGTAGTACACCAAGTGCAAATGTCATCAGTCTACTGTTTACAGTCTTTCTAACCTGAATGGCTAATAAGTTTAACACATTCATTTTTCAGTACAAATTAGGTCTGTCAGAATGACTCACACTTCTATATAAAGGAAGTTCTAAACATATTTAAAGGGAAATTTAGCTGTCAAAGTCAGTTAGTTTGTTGGGGTAAGAGGAATCCCATGTTCCTTTGTAACCTTTCAGAGAACATGGTATTTGGCAGATTGCAGACCTGTTCAAGATAAGTGGTTTTAAAACTTGTTTGTGTATGTTTGTGTGTGTGAAAGAGAGCAATTAGAGACTCTGGAGAGCAATTCTGGAGAAGTTGAAGGCATACTTCTTTGCCCTTTATTGCCAGCTAGGACCTTTCTGTAAGTTAGTGAGGTCTGAGGAGGGGTTTACATGCCCATGTTTTCCCCCCAATTATATAAGATGATATACTGAAAAACTTTATTTTCCCTACAAATCTTCTCTTGCTGGTGCTCCCAGTTATAACACTACTGCTTCTTGCATTTCAAGATCATTTTTCWTTGCTAGTTTCTGAAATGTCTTACATAAATATTGGTGCTCAGAATGATCTTTTCCTGAAAAAAGATCTAGCAAAGCAAAAAATCTTGTAAGCTAAACATGGCTGAAAGCCAAACAATTCTGCTTTAGAATTTTTCCATCCAAAAGGGGAAAATTTACAGCAATGCAGAAGTTCTTCATCAAAGTCTTTCAGCTAAGAACCTAATTTTCTATTCAGGCATTGTTTCAGTGGACATATTCTGAGCAGTAGATAATGAGCCCCTCTTTGGTGTTTGTGAAAGAGACTTTGTAAAGGTGAAATGATGTGCCAAGAACACAGAGCAAGTTACTTGCTTCTCCCAACATTTGCATACACCATATCTCCCAAAGAGACCTGGGGACACTTCCCGTGTTTCTTTGAGCTCACTGTGCTCCATTCAGACCCTCGTGTCCCTGTTCAGACCTGGAGGCCCACACACAGGATTAATTGATTCCTAAAAGGCACGCCAGTAAATGCCAGTAAGTCTGTCTCCAAAGCATAGGCTAAAATTCACAGTTTGAAATCCTGTCAGAAAGTAAGAACATCATTTCCACCAGACCTGCAAAAGCCCTGAGCCAAAAAGAAAAAGTAAGACGAAATCTAAGTCTGGAACATGATGGTAAAAGCACTAAGTCAGGAGTAGGAGGATGCTAGTGTGGGAAGGATAACCTATGAGAGGTGACTGGAGAGGTGAGGAAAAAGAGGCCCAATATCCTTTTGCAGTGGGCAATGCTGCTTCATTCTGAAGCAGTTGGCAAGAAAGGTCCCAAGATCCTTTTCCTAAACTCCACTCCTGGACTGCAGCTGATATCCCTGRACAGAATTTACTAAATATTTAATAATATTTAATAACTGAGGTTATTAAAAAATATAAATCTCAGAAATATAGGAAGTCTGAGGTACCTGTCTGGTCTACATTCTAAAGACGGACTGCCCTCACCTCCAGGTTATATACAKAAACTTCCTCAAGCTACTGCCCCTAGGAACCCCAGGTACACCTCTTACGCAAGCTGGAAAACACTAAACAGTTGGGAGTCTTTCCCTAGGTTCCTAAAAAACTTAGCCAGAGAAGTCATAGTTGGTGCTGATGATGGGCCCTGTGATTTTCATTCTTGGCCTTTAAAAATTTTTAAGACATCCTTTCTCAGTGTGGCCTTTTGTGGATTTCAGCCCTTGTTTCGCCATTAATGCAGCATGTCCCAGCTGCTACTGGAGCTGCAGAAGGATGCCGCTCCTGACTTTTCTGCCTTCTCAGCATCCCTTTCAAAGAAAAGAAAATTTTCAGAAAAAATTTCTCAACTTGAGGGTCATGTAAACGTTACCTTTTAATCCAGTAGAGGATTAAAGTAAAATGCATGCTGATGATGGGGCAAATTAACTAAGTTACTAAAGATCAAAGGTAACATTTAAGATGCCACTGTCCACTTTATCTGTGGGCAGGTAAAGCTGAATTCACCCAGTGAATTGACTGGAATTCTTGGATTTTAATGTCACATTTAAACTTTCCATTTCCATTCAGAAGCTAAATTAGATGGTGACCTGAGATGGGTGGGTACAGCATCCTTTTACAAGGATAAATTTCAGTTAAAACTGTAGCCAGCTTTCAAGCTCGCTTTTCATTAAATTCTCTATTTGTTCTAACTGAGAGTGTTAATAAGCTAATATGGCACAAACAACAGGTCGAGAGATATTGCCATTAACTAATCAAAAGAAAAATTGCCTTTCCAGAAGATTATATTTAGCTCCTTTTTTTGGGGAAGGGAAAGGAAGCTCAGCATCAACTGAACTGTTTCAGGTCAGACCAGTCACCATGGCAACAAATTTTTCTGATATTAGAAAGTATCACTCGGGAAGTGTGGTTGGGATAATAGCATCATGGATCATTTTCATACCCACTTTACAATCAGGCCTTAAAGGAACTACATCCTTTTCTTTTGAAAAGAACTGCAACATAATGTGCAAGATACAGATATGCAAATAAGTGTGTCAAAGAAAACAGGTGAATCTCAGTCAAATATAAGTCCCAAAAGTTTTGGCTGGCAGAAACCTAGATGTAGCTACCCAGCAACCTGATTGACATTAGCTGTCCTAACCCCTCTTTTCCCAGCTGACTACAGTATAACAGCATTTTTCTGTTATTTAGTTGTAATTAGATGCACTGATGCAGTTTTTCTGAGCATCAGAGTACTACCTAGAATAGTGACTACACTTGAATTGTTTTATTTCTTGTCACATTAGATTTAGCTGTATTTAAAATATGCTAGTTTTGCTTTTAGGAGGAAGGATAAATATGTAATCTAACCACAATTAAGGATTTCAAGTGTGTAATGTCATTCTTTTTACTCTTTTCCTCTCTGGAGGTAGGCACAGAGCTTCTGAAAGTGCTTGAAAATAGCTGCTTAGTGATATGGTAGATTCTTAAATTAAGTCTTTTGGAGGTTTTTCTCTGATTACATGAGAAGTGGTGGATGCAGTATTCAATATTAGGGATGAAATGTACAAGGCAGAAGGTCAGACACATCTATAAACTGTGATAAAAATATTGAAGACTCTTCCTTGTCATCTAAACAGCACCAAAATCTATGACTGGACCAAGGGGCCACTGACCTCAGCATCCATGATTCCATCAAAACATTGCACTTCAGAATAAAGCAATGTACACAATATCTAAATATGTGTCTTACACTTTTTATTCATAAGAATAAAGAAAAGTTTTCACTGGGTACCATATTGTCAGGAAGGGTGAACCAAATTCTGATTTCTCTTTCATTCATGTAATCTCTGGGCTGCCAAGTCAGGATTTACCAAAAGGTAAAATGAACTGAGGATACAGCTCAATATATTGCATGAGGTAATGCTCACCCATATAGCTGGTTGGAGAGTTTCCCTATGGCCCAGGGAAGAACTGTTCAGACTGTGCAGGAACCACCTGGTGAAGCCTCTGTTCCACATGAGGTCAGACTAGATAATCAGAGTGCCTTGGAATCTCTTAAGCTATTAAATGAAAAAAAAAAAGTTACAATTAGTCAAGCTGCTTTTCCTCTGCTCTGKCCCACCAGATTATGACCAACTAGTATCTCCAGGCATAGCTATTCCAGCTGTTGTTTGGTGCAACACTGCCACGAATTAAAGGCACAGGAAGTGGCAACATTTCAGCTTCATTTCTTCATAAGTTACCTGCTGCAGCTGCAATCTTGAAATCCTTAGTCAATTCTGGTTTAGCTAAAGTTCAAATCAAGTCAGATGTTTGGAAGATAAAGTAATTTCAAGGACTGGATCCAGTGGGTGKTGTTAGACCTGTAACATGCAGCTGTAGTGGAGACRTAAATGTCAGCTGCAGCCTGCAACAGAGTTAGGTCACCCATGTGCACAGAGTGTAACCTCCTAAAATGAAAAMTTAATGCATCAATGTTTTGTAGAGAATTGAACTATTGTAATTATATAAGAGTAAAAAGGATACATGTCATATATTTTTACATGGATTCTGATTTCCTTATATATTTGCTGTTTGTGGTCATAAGCCATGTCCAATGTATGCTGCAAAACCTGAGACCTATCTGCGGCCTCACAAAGCACACAAAAATAAAGATGCTCTACACAGTAAAAATACATCTTAATGATCCTACACAATGATTAAGCTATCCTGAAAATAGGTATCCTCAGTCATATTGTTTGATGTAATTTTTCAACTTCCTTCTGTGAATGGAAAATTAGAAATTGTTAAATCTGTCTATCTTAAATGTATTGCTGTATTATGCTGACACCAAACAAAATKTATATTATACAAGATATACACATTTTGGTTATAGAATTTGATCTTTGTTATCACAAAAAGTGTTGGAAAATAGGATTTATGRAACTGAAGTTTTGCTGCATGTAATCTAAGTTTTTTATTGCGCTTGATACAATGATTGGAGTAAAGATCTTTGGACTGAAGATAATCTTCTCAAAGACATTTCAGTGCTTATTTTCCAGACAAGATATAAAGTAAGAATGCTTTCTCCCACTTTTTACCCTCTCATATATCTACCAGCCTGTACTGTTTTGAATCAGTAGTAGAAATGAAGAGGGAGAAACTCTCAGTTATTCTGAGAAAAAAATAAAAAACAGCAGTCTTAAACTATGAAAAGTCTAAGAATATGAAAAAATATGCACTATTYCATGTTTAAATGTATTACAGTTAACCTCTACTGTCATTTTTGAGGCCTAGGTATGTAAGATTTGCTGAGTAAGATTGAAATGGCAAAATCTCTTACGATTATCAAAATTGGGGATGGCTGATACAAGCTTTTCGACCAGGTCAAATAAAATCTTCCAATATGACTGTCATATAAATAAATGTATCATTATCCAGATGACTCAGAGAGTTTTAGCATTTGTATTGAAATTACTTTGAGCATTGCATCCTGCATTGTGTGACAAAAGGCAGCACTTTGGTGCCCATATATAGGCATTTTGCAATTTTTTAGGTGCCATAGAATGTCTGAGATGTCCTCGTTGGGCTGRCAGAGACAATATGCGTCTATCTGAAGAAAGAGCTGGGGGCCAGCCAGGATAGTCTAGAGCATCTACCATGGCACGAGGCATCTAATTTCAGTCAGCAGAATTGAGCCTGAGGCACCCAGATCCACAGTGTTAGCAGAGATCTGCTCCATACAGTCACCAGAGTCTGGAGGGTGACTCAACATGTCTGACTGCACAGAGATAGTGGCTAAGCAGCCAAGTGATGAGCTGGGTGCCAGTGACTGCATTGACTAGATCTCCAGTGACTGTGACAGTCTAGATAYCTAGTTATTGCATAAATGGAGTCCTAATCTCAAATGGATTCATGGCTGTAGAGCTCAATGAAGCATCCCACAACACTTGGTGCCGTTYCAGACCACTCATAGCATCTAACTGCTTGTCAGGGAAGGCAAAGGTCTGTTCTACATCCTATCTTCTACCTGCCATCAGATGGATGCTCCAGATACATTTGGGTGCACCAGCTGCACTAAAATATAAATTCAGGCAGGTATCCTGAGTCCATAACTCTTTGCCTTCCTTCCATAATGCCTTCAGAACTGCCGATGTGTGGGAGGTTGCAAAGGCTACAGCCCCTAGTAAAGACTAAGCTCACTTAAAGAAACACTGGGTAGAATTGAACAATTAATTAGCCAATTGCTCATCCAGTCTGGGTGTTGGGAAAAACTCAACTTATCAGAACCTTTAGCCAATGGCAATCAACACCCTTCCTGTCTCATCATCCATCATCACATTAATTAYGTGGTATTTTAAATCTTTTTTATCCATGACTGCATTGACAAAATAGATTATCAGGGGCAACCAACCTTAGAGTGCCCAGAAGAGGGTCAAATTATAACTGGGAGAAGGTGCTTCAAAATTGTCAAGGGCAATCAGAATTAATGCTTGAGAGGAAATAAAACCAAGCAGATGAAATCCAGRATACTGAGACTTCCCTGAGGGATGACGAAAACACTTTAGAATAATGGCCCAATTATTTAATTCTGAATTTCAGTGAAAATCCTATAAAAGTACTTAAAACACCCCTATTAGCACTAAATGAGCTCATCTTGATTAATGTTATTAAAACAATTGCCAAAGGGTTTAGTAATGATTAAGTCTTTTATCTCAGGTGATAAATCCTTAACATTCTAGCTACATTAGAATGAAGCATAAAAATAAAATTGTATTTTAATTTTAATTTTTCTAATTAATTATACTCCTTCTTTGTCCCTCAGTCAGACCCAACAACACCCTCATCTTTGTAAATTTGGCGTGGGAAAATTATGTAATAATCTTTCCATTGCTTCAGTTGACTACTGAGATACCAGTTCTTCCCACTAGGTTTGGGCACTGTTCAAGGCACCAAATTAGAAGATTAAGCTCCTTTATCGACTCTTCACAGTTAACAGCATGGGATGGGTTCAATCAAAGAGTCTAACCYGCTGCCTGACTACATCTGTCTCTTTGTACCCTTCTACCTCAGACATCTTCATCAAGCACCTACATTTATTTGGATGAATCCTAGTCTTCAAACCCTGCATAGGCACACCATTAGAGGAAGAATCCAAGCCCAGCTGAAGCCATTAAAAAGACCCCTGATGACTTCAATGGTGGATTTGCCTGGACTTACTCTACTGGTAATTGAAAATCATGTTTGATAGCTTTCACATCTATCCTGCAGTGTCCTGGCCATCCCCATCCCAGGGAYCTCAGAAGAACAGAACTGAAACCAAGTGTGGGTTTTACCTATGACAAACACATGAAGAAGTCAGGACATAGGAGTCCCACACCACCCAAGGGCAAGACATAGCACATGTGGAGAATAATTGTCCTTGCCCACCTGCATCCTCTTAGCAAGAGAAGCTGAGGAAACAACTGCCAAGCTGCCTTCCTGTGCCAGTGCTGGTTATGGACCACAGCAGAGAAAGTCTTGTTGTCTTTCCAAGGTATCTGTGCTGCCACTGCGGATCAAGACAGCCAGGGAAGCTCCAGGTGCACTGTCTGTGGTAGGGAAGATCTCAGTCCCAAATAAGTGCTCAGAACATTGGTATGGAAGTGGCTTTTGCAAAAGCCAAAATACACAGGAAGTTTTTATTTGCATGGGTCAAACACCAGCATGCAGAACAAACTACCTACTTTGAAGAACTCCAGAAGTTCTAACCCTTTCTCCTCAAACATGTGTGGGCATGTAATAAATCCTTCCTTCCCTCATCGCAGTGGCGAGTGCATTTGAGTGTTACCCTAAGATGCTGATAACAATTTTGCTGTCATTCAAGTAGTGTGATGTGCAGGTCAAAGTATCTTGAGAAGACCCTTAGAGTCCTTACTTTTCTCAAATTTCTGACATATCAGGAGGCACTTTACCTCAATCAGGGGTGAGAGCAAACAGTGACTCATGAGTACTCAAGCCCTGTTGCACTGAGAATGACAGCAGACTACTTTTCCTTATCTTCTCTGCTGCAGGCTCCTCTGGCTGCATCAGGGCACACTGAGGTTTGCTCTTGGACAGAWGGAAAAGGCAGGTTTGGCAGGTTTTCTTCTCATGTGCAGTCAGATGAGCTGTAGTCCCTATCACTGAGTAATTATACAAATATCTCTGTGAGAGCTCTGGAAGACAAGTGCAGACAGCACCACTGCCCTTCTTACAGCTTTTTGTATACTTGGCATCATACACATATACATTTGCACAGGAAGTTTCACCTGAATATAAGGACGAACAACTTTACTGTGCAAGTGATTGAGATTGCCCTGAGAGATTGTGGAGTGTCCCTCACTGCAGATATTTATGACCCTTTTGGATACATTTCTGTGCCATTTGCTCTGGGATAACCCTGCTAGACCAAGCAGGTTGGACCAGATGGCCCACTGTGGTCCCTTCCAACCTTATCCTTTCTGCCACTCTGTGGTCTCCCCCTCAGAGGATCTGGGTGTACAGTTCCTGTGTGGCAAGGAGACATGAGGATCTCCCATCCTCAGGAAGACACGATGGAGACAGATATAGCCAACCCATGGAAAGCAGACACAGTGGACTTACAGCCACCAGCTGAAAACCCAGTGCTCTGCATGAGCATGTACAGCCTCTGGTGAAGCTGGGCTGCTCCACATGGTTATGTCATGTCTGCATGGACCTCTGCCACACCTCTGGAACAGGCTGCAGATGTGGTTTCACATCATAAAGTGCTTCCAGCCCTTTATCCAAAGCCCTGCAGACATCAGTACTTCCTTGTGTTTTTCACAAGTGACACACAGGGCAGCCTCCCATGGCTTGATACAGCAATGCAGGGGTAAGGGTCTGGCTAGCAACACGCTTTAGTGACATCAAGAAATGCTGAAGAGGAAAGAAAAAGGTGATTTCAATCCTGTAATGTTTCTTGGCCAGCCTGCTTCCACTTGTTATTGTCATGTTGCTAGAGATGCTGACAGAGCTCACTGGATCTGAAGTGACCTTTGCCCAGAGGATTTGATGATATTTGTGTGTCWGTAAATGGAACAACTCTTGGTCTGCACAAAGGGAGGTGATGAAGAAACCTGATCCCGTAAATGCAGACCTGGGAAATAATAACCAAGAGATTTCATGAAACAAAAATCAACCCAAACAAGTTCTGATTTCTTTTTCTGACTGAAGTACTTTTTTTCTTTTTTTTTTAATTACTCATAGGTTTTGCAAAACCTCTGCTTCTCTACTTCCTGGCATTTCTTTAACAACTTGAAAGTTCTGATGAATTCTCTGGAAATATGTAACATATGAAACATCCTCAGGATTCTTTTCCTTTCATCCCACATTTTGCTCTATGTAGCCATTACTGGATAGCATTTTGCAATTTGATTGTCTTCACCAAAGCTTTTACAAAATGTCCTTATTTGTTGCTGCTGAAAAAGCCCCTTGATGTTTTGATTAGTTTCTCCCTACATGCCAATTAACTTTTTTTGCAAGTTTTCTGGAAAATATAATATCCTGCCCTAGTTCACAAACTTTGACTCCCAAGAACTCATTTGGTCTCTGTTTGGTTTTTTGGTTTTTGTTTTTTGGGGTTTGGGGTTTTTTTTTGTTTGGTTTGGTTTTTGGTTTTGTTTTTTAATCTCTGGCTTTATTTAGTTTTTTATTGAAGTCCAGACGCTTTTCCTCACCCAGAACTGACTTTCCATCTTGGTCCTATCTAGTTTTTCCTGTTCAAAGATGTTTTTCTTATTTCCAAATGAAGGTTCCCAGTTCTACAAGTGAACCCCTGTACAGCCCAGAGGAATCTGTCCAACCTGCTAGCTCAGTAGAGCAAGGACACAAGGACAGATCACCATCACCTGCACCAGAGAATGGTCACAGCAGTGCCAGCACCACTTCTGAACGTGGCCTGGCAGCATCCTCCAACCACTTCCTAGGCACAGCCAAGGCATTAGACCAGGGACTATTTACTGGCCAGGTTGGATGTAGGCACCCTGTTTTGGAAGCCAGGGAGAGAGTTTAAGAGTACAGACATTGCCACGTGGCTTCAGACAATGAGTCCTCAACAGATGTACTCTTGGAGAACCAGTGGTGCCTTCTCAGAACCTGCTGCATTCGTTCAAACAAGAGCAGGGGTACTGGAGGCTGTTAAATATCCACACCACTGAATGCATCTTCATCCATCAGAAGAGTGTGTGCYCACATGAGTCTGTGAACAGGCCTGTGAGCACCGTTTGCAGGTGTTCCTCATTCAATTTCACTTTGGCACTTCAGACCCCTCCTCCCCATCCAGACACTCCCCATGCCAACAAAATCYCCCTCAGTGGGGTTGGCTGAACTGTGCCAAGTGACTACTGCTACTCAGGTGCTGGTCAATTCCCATTGAGAAGTAATGCTGAATTTAGCTGTAGGTGTTTTTCCCCAATTAAAACTAGCAGGTCTGTGTGCTTTCTGTATGGGAGAAGGGGGTGTGAAAAAATAGAGGAGCCCCATTCAATTGCACAAGCTTCATGAGCAATTAGCAACTCAGAGTGGAAAGAAATAATGAACCAAATCATAGGAAATGGCAACAGAGCTACAAAGATGACATCATAGTTTATTGGAATTATTTAAACATCTTAGACATATGTGCAAAGCTCAATGGAGAACTCCAATACTACATGCCAGTTAAAATTAGCTTTTCATTCAGGATCAAGTCAAATATCCTTCTGACTTCACACTGGAGTGCTATACACATCTTTTTATACATGGCATCTAAATAAAGCCTCTGTCACAATTAGCTGTGCTGAAACAACCTTGGATATCACATGATGATGCATATGCTTTAGCTGATGTGCATCCGGAGAGAAAGCTAACCAGAACCACAGGATATTTCAGCCCTCGGGGGGAGGGAAGTGAGCAACTCTGCTGTGGAAAGTAGCTGGAAGTCATCCAGTTTCTCCAGGGCAGTCAGTCATGAATATCCTGCTTTGGCCACAGAGGGGTTGTGGAGGAAGCAGGCTCACAACAATTGGGAAAGGTTTGTAACCACAGGAGTCAAATGAATGAAGCCAAGAGACTGCCAAGTGATGCAATTCATGGGGAAAAGGGGAAAAAAAAAAAAAAAAAAAAAAAAAAAAAAAAGGGAAAAAAAAAAAAAAAAAAAGGAAGAAAAAAATACCCGAACCCTCCTCAGCTCCTACACAGGAGCATTCATCATTCACTGTGACCTTCCAGGAATGTGCTGACAGACACAAAGCGTTCTGTGTGACATTGTGCCAGTGAACTGGAATGACTGTGCTCGCAGCATTGTTCCTAACAGCAGGGCACCATCTTCTGGAGGCTGCACAGGCTGTCCCGCCACTCCCGCGGCACTGCGGGCTGGGCTCGGGGGGAATGATGCACCATCCCATTGAAAGCAATTCAGGACCTAAAAAAAACCCCAAAACAGTGTCCCGAGCTCATATTAAAACCAGCCGCTGCCTCAATTAGGCACAGGCGCCTGAGTGCCTGAGAGAGATGTTGGAAGCGGGGGTGGTGCTGTCTAGGATGGGATGGAGCTGGGGGGGACGTCCCAAAACCGTTGTGTTGTCAGAGCTGGCAGGCAGACACCTTTCTGCTGTTTGTCAGCAGAGCACAGCCACYGATGGACAGACTGAAAAGACAAAAAAGAGTGTTATCATGGAACCATAGGAAGGTTTGTTTTAGAAGGGACCTAAAAAACCATCTAGTTAGCTAGCAAAATCACTCTGGCAGCAGAAGTGGAACAAGGTGGGATATGGCTGGGGTGTCMGAGGTTTTTCCTGCAGCTGTGACTCTACTGGGACCTCACTGCCCTGGGTACTGCCAGTGGGGCTGCAGTAACACACTGCTCACAGACACCGTGCTGCCAGGGCAGCTTCTCCTTCCTCAGCAGCTGCACATGTGGCCTTGGAGGTTTAGAGGTCATATCAAGCCATGCTTAGTGCAGACCACGGTGTCACACTCCTCTGAAATAGCTCCAGGGTCCTGTTCCCTTCCTTGTGAGTGAGGTAAACCTTATTCCCCAGTGATGAGCCAGGCAATAGGGTGCTGGTTTGGTTATACCTCCAGYGGTATCTCTCAGACCCTCCTTGCAGAGTTCATTTTCTACCCAGCCTGGATGCTAACTCTGTACAATGTAGCTTTGCTTGAGTACAAGTAGAGTCAATTTTATTCTCCCCTGTGCAATGCTGTTGTCCAAACTGTTCGACTAATTTAATTTTAAAAATAAAAATATTGGCTTCATTTTACACCTGCAAATCTCTCAGGTCCCAAAACTCATGGTGTCTGACATACACACCTTGCTAGTCTGCTCTTATTAAAACAGACATCACATATTTTAGCTGAAGGACAAGTACTATGAACAGAAGGTTCTGGGCATCTGGGTATCTCTAGGAGCACAAGCTGCTCACCCTCAGCTGAAGGGTAGCTGGGCAGCCAGAAGGTTTCACAAACCCTCCTTGTCTCTTATGTTTCCTGCAACCATTCCAGCACATCACATCATGAGAAGGGAGGGAGAGAAGGGGGAATAATGCAGGGACATGTGGCATTAGGMTGCCCTTGGCATTGTTGTGTCTGCCTCATTGGGGATTTACAGTGCCAGGCTGGTAATTCAGGGGATGCAGAACAGGAGGAAGGAAAAAAAAAAATCACTTGTGATTCTTGGGACAGAAGAAAAAAGCCAAAAATGTACATGATATGACACTTGGGACTGTCCTGTGCAGGGTCAGGAGCTGAACTTTGATGTGGGTCCCTTCCAGCTCAGGAYATTCTATGATTCTGTGATTGTGTGCTGCCACTATAGACAGTGCAGCCTCAGCTGCACAACAGGCCTGGCTGGTCAGACCTTGTACCTGAGAGGATCTGGCACAGTCAGGAAGAGTGGAGCCTACCCAGCATGAGCAACTGATGAGGGCAGCAAGGTCCTGGAGATCCTGGCCGCAGCTGGGGTTGCACACTGGGAGATTCCCRTGGGACTTGCTGGATTTCAACAAAACAGACTGGAGTAGGGTCATCTGAATGAGAAGAAATAAAACAAACTGTTACAAAAAAAATGGTACAAGAAGCTGTCTCCAGTGTGTCCTCCACAAAGGCAGTGAGTCACCTGGCTGAAAGTGGGGAGAGAACTTGCTCAAATTATAGGAAAACAGAGACTGGAAAGGTAATGAGCCAGTGCAGGAGTAAGTGTAGGATTACAGGCCAGGGTCAGAGAGGTAGGATGTGGAAAAGCATTTGGAGGAATTCATAATTGCTACAACCTATAAAAATAGAGTAGAAGATGCCAAGAAGTACTTACTGCTCTGTCCTTGCCTGAAGGTAAATTGTCAGGACCAGGTAATGAAAGGTCAGTCAGGCAGAGATAAAGGATTTGCAACACCTCTGTGCAGCACTGTCACTGTAAGTCTGGGTGCTCAGGGATGTCCAGTATGCTTTAGACATGCATTTGGGTTTCTCACTTCATGACCAAACATTCTGCTTCATTTCTCACAGTCCAGCTGCAGCCCTCAGAATCCCACTGCTGCCGTGGGCTGCAGTCACAAGGTTGTTCCCATGCCCCTCACTAGTTTGCTTCTTGGCATCCACTTCTGGGAACAGCCATCCATGTGCCCTGTGTGTCTGGGAGCATGTGATCCTGGGCAAGTCCTGTAGACCGTGCATGCCACGGATCAGACGTGCTGGGAAAAGTTCCCAGGGACTTCCTCAGTAATTGCCCAGTGGTCTCTGAGAGTGTTTATTGGAAAATGGGGAGACAATCAGAGCAAACCTGTAGGGAAGCATAAGAAGATAAGATCTAATCTAAGCTGTGGGTAACAGCCTGGCTAAACAGAGTAAAAGCTTACAGTTACAATTCCTTTAAGAGATTCACTTCCTTCTATTCTATGCCTGATGCAATATCTGGTTTTTATGAGAGGATCAGCCAGAGTTCTCCAGTTACCTGAGGGAAGGCTTCACCTCCCACTGAGCAATGAAATGATAAGACCACCTGGTGTCAGATGCCATAATTTAACTGGTGGTAATATGCACCAGTGGATATCAAAGACACATCTGACTTGATATCTGCAAAGACAATGTTAATAAAGGTAATATGTGCCCACTATATAACTGTGGGTTATGTGGGTTTCTGGCAGCACAGCATCAGAAGGTCTATGAAATAAAGAGTGTTGTCATGCTGTGTATGATGTTCATTCCTGGGTATCCCAAGCCTGTTGTGCTTAYTATGTTCCATGACTAATTCCTCCCAGTAAAAAGACAACAGAGTTGTGTCCAGCTTTGAAAAAAAAAAAAAAAAGGCTGAATTCCCTCAACCACTTCACTGATTTATGCTGAAGATCTAGAGAACTGACACTTCAAGAACAAGGTTATGGTTATCACAATTTATCAGAAAAGCAGGACTACCACACTGTGGTAAGGAAATGAACACAGTGYTTTCTCTATCATAAACTCAAAGCATTCAATAATAGCCAATTTCTTTCTTCTAATTCCACACATATTGGGACATGGAAAATTTGGCGTGGAAAGGCTTTTAAGGAGGAAATTGCATCTTAAATTTTTTAATATATTTCCATAACTTCTAAGCTTTTCAAGAGCTCCTGATGAATTAGAGGATCTCAGTCCTGAGAGCTGAATTTAAACRACCATAAAAGGACTTAAATTTCAGATGATGGGTGCTCAGCCATTCTGAAATTCAGGCGTTATTACAATGTTTCCAGTTAAGCACCCAAAGTCATTAGTCACTTCTGAAAACCTTGGCATAGAGTAAAAGAAAAAATCTCCAACTGAGCTAACATCCTTCATGTACAGACTCATAAAACAAAAACTAGAAAAAATGTCCTAAAGCCCATGAGTGAGTCAATCTCATTCATTTTGRCTGTGGTAAGCTGTAAATTATTTTTATTTAATAACAGCTAATACCTGGCTTTTATACAGCTGCTTCCTTCTATTTTTTTTAAATTTTTTTTATCAGTGGGCTATAAATGTATTATAATCTTGAAACRCAGCATCACGGAGCCATTAGCACAAGAACTTAGTCAGTGTAGACAGACCATCATAGCAAAAGAATCCAGCTAAACAAAATATACACCAAAGTATTTGCTCCTTAGAAGACAATAGGAAATTTTAAACWGGCAAAAATTCCGATGCCTTTCTCACATATTATTCTTGAGAACACATTTTTCAGTCAGATCAAAAGACAGTTGTGTTAATATTTCTTTCTCTGGTTTCTTTTGGCTACTCCTACCAATGAGGCTTTATCACAGACCCCAGTTTCARGTTTTCTATCCTGTCCTGCAGACCAGAAAGGCAGGAGGTGCACCAGGAATGCACAAAGCCTCCCAGGACTGCTTGCAKTGCAGTTGTTTAGGCATCAGCCCAAAGCTGTACCTGAAACAGCCCCCTGGCCCCTAAGCCCCAGCAACTGACTCAGCAGCCAAGGAAAATCATCCTCAGCACTGCCCTCAGCCTGGGGCATTTAAATATCCCAAAGTATTTCCTGGGACACCAGCAGTTTGACTGCAGGAGCTCATTCAGGATGCGATGGCTTCACATCCCTGCTGGCCAGACWTTTTCTACCATGGAGCAACCACTGCCAGCCCAGTTATCACCTGCCTGCAGGACCTGACCAAGCAGAGGAGCTGCTTGGCAGGTGGGCCTTGCTCTGTCAAACCTGCAAGTTTCAGCCTTGCACCACCAGCACCCATGCTGGGCAGTGACAAAAGARGCCAAAGAGGCGGTGGTTGCCCAAGCATCCACACTTCACTCAGCACAACAGGTCTGTGCCAGACCCATCACCCTGCAGCTTAGATAAGACTGAAGCCAAGCCTAAGCTGGACTGGGCTCCACTTCTCTTACCAGAACATTTTTGCAGTCTGCGGCCAAATTTTCTGAATGCTCTTGCACGGGGTTRCAAGTACGTGTGAAGCCAGGCTGGAGCTGCAAATGGAGCCAGTCCCCTGGCTCCTGTACGAGGGCCTTTGTGTGTATTATTGCAAAGTGATGCTATGCAATGTCTCTGCAGAAACCCAGTGCATCATTGCTCAGCCAAGACTGGTTGTTGGACAGGCTGAGGGTTGATTTAGGTGGGGCAGCCTCATCAGTTTTCAAGGGGTTAGTAAAGTCCTTGTGAAATCCTTGCAGTCGGCCTTGGGGCCACGAGCAGCTGTTTGGTTCCTGTCACAACCCCACAGCACAGGCTCCTGACAACAGAGAAGAGATGGGCATATGGGAGGGATCAGGGCCAACACATCCCCATCTTCTGTCCTTCTGAAATAGAAACAGGTCCTGATACTTGCATGAAAAACAGGCAGCTCATAAGGAAGGTAAAGATAAAACACATAGGAAGAGAGTGGAATTTGAAATGCTAAAGAGGTGTATACATCTCTTTAAAGAGAACAGAGAAATACATAATAGGCACCTAGCCACACAAAACACTCAAAGAAAGTCTCCTGGATAGATACAGCCAATACATTTTGCTGGATATTTTGCTTTCTAGCCCAATCTTAGAAACCTGTGGTTGTGTGTTAATTTTATACATTCATTTAACAGTCAAACCAATCCTCTGTCTCATTTTCACCTAGTTTTAGAAGTTAGCATTTTATTTGGTTTGCAAATAAGATTTCCTTTTAAAGTAAAATTATTGTCAACAACTGACAAATTGTCACCCAAAAAATTATAAAGCATTTTAAAGACTTAAGGACTAAAATATGTATTTGTAGTGCACAACATTAAAATAAACATTACTTTTTTATTCCTAAATGMAAAAKATTAAATAGTCACATACAAAAAAATRTTTCACCAAAGAAAGGAACACRAAAATTACTACTCTGCTCCTGAAAATAAGCAGATCTTATGTGACTTATGTGCTTACACCTCTTGAATTTAACAAGTCTTTGCTTACCCATATGGAAGGTTGTGCATGAGGTTATTACTCAWACATACCAATCACCTTCACAGGTAAATCAGTAGGAAGCTAGTTTGACCAGACATCTGAAATTTTCCATAATTTTTAAAGTATGAATTKCAATCAAAGCATTATTTTCAGGAATGGTTATTGCTGTTATCTGCAGCATTGCCCACCAAATGCTCTCTTTGAAGGCAATGTTTAGAAATTTCCACTAGCCAAAATTCTACCTCCCTGTTTGTCACAAGGACATTTTKGAAATGTTATCCCTAGGTCAACATTCATCTCATTGCATTTTAATGAACAGTGTGAGCCCTCCTGATTTGCATAATAGCCGATGGTTTCAAATCCTGCCGGAGCTAACACCTTATTATCCCCTTTCATGAGAGTGCCTGGGTACCAGTGACCTGCACACCTCRCTGTTGCCATTATTCAGGGATGGCATAAGTGCTCAGAGCTTCTGCAAACCAGCCTGCATTTAATAGGTAGCTAAAAATACATAGGTCCAGGCTGCTTACAAGCCAGAGCCCTTTAGCGTCCCACCCTGCCTGTGTGCTGCTGTCTCCAGCTATTTCATTTTCTCCTCAGCAATAGGGGTTTGGAAGTGCTCTGATACAGAATGCATTGCTGTCACTTAGCAACCTTTGCCATGCTCCCTAAATGAAGTGTTTTATCAAGGAATTCATATAAGTTTAGCATTTATAACCAAATCAGAAGGGTTTTCCCTCTGTCCCTTGGATAATTAAAGTGTAATAATTAAAGTTTAAAATAAACCTGTKGGGGCTTTGTCTCTGTGACAGAAATAGAAAATGGGAAAAATTGATCTAAAGTTCTGCTGTGAGCTACTGAGATTGCATTTACCTGGATTTTAACCTTTTGCTTGCTTGTTGTGAGAGGAGATTRCTGAGTTGGGATGCCTCCTGGGTACAGTTGCCTTGGACATTGCCTCTTGCCAGAGCCTCCATCAAGTCTTCACTACACTTGAAGTTTAGTACAGTAAGAACAACTTTAGTGGGAGATTGCTTCCTGATATTTAATGTAACTTTTAAGTTGGATGAATTTTAGCATTATGGTTTATTCTCCCTTTTAATATAAATAAGAATATTCTCAAGTATACATGAGAAAATTTGGAGCAGTACAAACACATGAGAAACTCCTTCAGGTTAACAACATGCACTTGGACTATGCAGCAATAATTTTTGCACATACCAAGCCACTGACTATTTAAAACTACAGGCCAGTAGCCCTGACCGGCTGGAAATGGCTCACCTGCTGAGCAGATTGTGGGTGACAGTCATCTCTTTGCACCTCTTGGCACTCCACCAGCAATCAGCCCACCCTTGGCTGCCTGTCCCTTGGCTGATGGACACTTCAGGGTGGGGAGGGACACCGAGGCCGGGATGCACGTGGGTGGCGATACTTTGTACTGTGGGTTTGGCAGCAGGGACRGCCCGAGGGGACCACAGATCCTGGATATACAAACCAGGACTTTGGTGCTCAGCTTCCTCAGCAAGGGTCACGCTGCRGCTGTGACTGAAAGCCAGGAGCTGGCAAACCCCAGAGCTGTGAGGGTACCACTCCTGCTCTGCCCTCCCCAGAGGAGGGGTCCCCACCCCAGGCTRGGAACTGCCCGGAGCAGCCTGGGAGGCACCCAGCAGGGGACACAGGTGTGTCAGGCTCCGGGAGTGATTTTTTCCCACAAGACAGCACTAAAGAAGGAAATGAGAAGCGGCCTCTTTTGTGGCTGAGATTCACTCTGGAGGGCTGCTTCTTGCCTGCCGCTCCTATGTTGCAACACAGGAAATTTGCTTCTGCTARCACCTGGTGTTGTTTCAAACAGCCAGATGGTCCTAACCTCAGTCTCCGGTAATTGATGGCCTACTTGTCTAACCCTGTAACTATCTCTCGCTTTAGACACAGATGCTGCATCTCTCTAAATACTGTTCCACATTAAAACATCCTACCTTCCTGTTTCACGTATCAATCAATGCAGTAATTCTTACAGAAACCAGCAGTGGCCTGGATAAACCAGGAGACAGTGGGTGTAAGCAAGGAGAGATAAAATTATGCAGGCTTAAATTACAAACTGGATGTGCGGTTTGAAGGATTTAGACTCGCATTGCAAAATTAGCTGGGACATAACCAGCAAGCAAACAGACATCAGGCAGTGACCCCAAGAGCAAATGTTAGCTCACACAGGCCAGGATGCCCTGCTATGTACTGCTCTCTCTTACAGGGACTAATGCTAATTTGGTGCTTCTCTGCACCAGCCTAATCCACTGCTCATTTCCAGCAAATCCAAATAGCCTTATACTTGCAATACCTTTTTTTTCTGGGTTTTTCTGTAGATTATTCTCTTCTTCTAGTTGAGCTCTACTTGTAGGTGGTCTGTTACCACATCATAATGATGTGGCATCCCACAGGCTACCACAGTATCAAAAGGCATTAGTCTTCATGAGTTTGAAGGCCAGAAGCTTTTCCTTGGCAAATTAGGATCTGCCCCRAGCTCTCTGCTTCCTCTCAATCCTTGTTCTGAGCAAACTGAAGGCTGACACCTGGGACCCTGACAACAGACTCAGGAAACGAAAGCTGATGTTGCTGAGGCTACCAAGATGTTCTGTTTCCTGACATTAAATGGAGACAGTATTCTTCCATCTCTCTAGCTCAGCAAGGATAAAACTTGACTGTCAGGTGTTCAGAAGCTGAGCCACTGCTGGTGGTTCAAACACCTTTCTTGCATGATCCTTCAGTTTCACATAGCAACATCTCTAGGCATTAAAGCCTTGCTTTCAGGGCATGCCTGGGACAGAGGAACTGCCATCATCCTCTCCTCTTGCATGGAGACATAAAGCACAAAGCACAGTGAAGGATTCACTCAGTCAATACAAGATTTCTATGCCAGGGCATAGACTGTATCCAGTTCCTTACTTGCCTCCAGGTTTTTGCATTTGTATTTGTCCCTCCCTTTTAGGCRGGTGGTTTTGATCCCACAATTTCTTTACACGGGGTATGTTACCATTCAGGTTCTCATCTGAATGCAGTTATCCCATGCTCTCAAGTTCCCTGAKGGACACCAGGAATGTCACTTTATAACGTCTGCCCACAATTATATGATGATTACTGTAAGAATAAAGAGGTCAAGTATAGAATTGGGATGGCCATAGTAAAATTGAGCTTTCAGTTTCATAAGACTTAGAAGYGTAAGGTTCTTCTTCCCTCTGAGACCATGCAACTCCCTAATGTAGAACAAAACCCCAGGAATACAGAGAGGGGTTGAGAGTGGAGAATCAGGATGAACAAACAGGGAAAGTGGCTTTTTTGTTTAGGCAGTTAAAAAACCCAGTAGATCAGATCAGCCACCCTTAAAACCACAGCCCTCATTTACAAGAATTTACTAGGTCAAAATAAATGGAAGTGATCCCATGCCAATGATGTGCAGAAATGCAGCGCAGAGCAAGAGAAGAAATGAGCTTTGCAGAGAAGTGCAATACCTATGCAGGCTCTCAGGTTGTGCAGAGTGCATGAGAAAGCAAAGTGTGTGTGAACAGCTGAACTGCTCCCTAAGTCACTGTAACTCCAAACAATCTGTTACTGACACAAAGCAATGTTTCYAAAAACCACCTCACCCCTCTATTTCTATACTTTGAGAAATAGAAATGTGTTCATTTCCACTCACACAATACATGGGTCAGAAAAAAGTCCACARTACAGGGCACTGCATTTTTACACAGTATCTGGATCCCTACAGGAAAGGTGTAAGATAATGTGGAGCCTTCCTCTTTCTTTCCTCTCAGAACATTCCCAATAAAGCTACTTCACTTTCTGAGCCTCACATTTTTTGCTCCCAGCTGTTGTCTCTGCCAGCTTGAACTTGACAATTGAGAGGGGTAACTGGAAGGTCACATTTTGAGCATGATCAGTTGAATTTCTGCTTTCCCAATGTACTTATTTGCTCAGGGTTTTCTGCTTTTTGTTTTTTGTTTTTTCTAAGCACTTCGTTTTCCACACTTCATCTCTAAGAAGCTTTTGCTAACAAAGGTTTTAGATTTTTCTGGCCTTGTCGCGGAACTGCAGCTTCTCTAACATGTTAATATTGCACAGGCTCCCAGCAGACAGAGGCTCAAAGCRGTTCAGGACCAGAGAGCGCCTCCTCTTGAGACTGAACTGAGCTACAGATGAACTGAAGCACTCCCTGAAGCCATAGGAAGAGCTCAGCTCCATCTCAAAGCCTCTGGAAAGAGAGGTCCCAATATCTGATTGCCAGTCAGCTGGGACATGCATGGGGAAAGGAATCGCGGCCAGGCCMAAGCCCCAGACCTGGCTCTTCCCAGGTACAGAACAGACATGTCAGCGAAGCAACAGGGCATGAGCCCCAGCCCTGGCACACAGTGCCTGTCCAGCATTGACCCAGGCAAGGTCTGGGTACAGTGTGAGGGTCAGCAGAGGCCAGCAGTCCCCTGTGAGCAGGCAGGCAGCTGGACAGCAGCCAAGCGAGCCCGTTGGTGCGGGCGCCTAAAAGGATCCCTACCCTTTACTGGGCAGCAATTTAACTGCACAGACAGCCACGAGCTTGAAATATAAATAGTTGTATCTAGCAATGGGGAATGGAAACTGTCCTGGTCATTTGTTTTGATGTATTTATGGCTGGTTTTAACGTAAATCTGAGTTTTCACTGCCAACGGTCTAAGCCTGCTGAGGATTTTCTCCTTCCGCCACCATATTTTGGCAAAAGTCAAAAACAAATACATTCACATCTCCTACCTCTTTGCYTCCAGTATTCTGAAGGGATGAAAGGGATTGTGAATTGGATGGAAATCTGTAGCACTCCCTATTCAGWCTTCAGACTGCAATCATAGCTGTGCATATCTGAGCAGCCATCCAGACGCTAATGGAGCTGATCCTGTGTCAGTAAGATTAGAGAAAGACCTCCACTGTTTAATTTTTGAATATTTATTGCCTATAAATCGAAGGGCCAACACATATTGAGATAACAGGGGAAATATCTTTTCTTGCCTGTGTTAACAGTAATGTTCTAAGATAAAGCTGTTATTTTAAAACTTGACTTATTTTCAGTTTTCACTAGTGTTTTTAACTGTCCTGAAAAGAAGGATGTTTATACAATTTTGCAAAGAAACATGAACTGTTCTACTCCATTTACATTTCTTTGTTCCAAACTGTATTCCTCTTGTTGAGATTCCAGCAGACAAGGAAAGCAGACACAGCGGTTACTTTCCAATGTGAAACTTAAAACCACAATCTCCTGCTCAGAAAACACAGAATGAGTCACAGGAAGGGGCCACTTGCTTGCAAAACTCATTAAAAGCAAGGCAAGGCAAAATGGATTTCCTGTATCAATAAATAGATTGCTGGCAGTAGGCAGAACACCTGACAGTGCTGGAGGCTAAAAACCAGTCCAAGGGTAACCATTAGTAAAGTCAGATCAATTCTTCAGCTCAGAAACTCTGTCTCTCCAGTACACAGTTTTCTTGGAATTAGTTGGCTTAATCCAGCAAAGTGTTTAAGAATATGCGTAAGTTTCAGCTCAGAGAGGGATGGGTTAAACATTTGCTAAAATAGGCTGAAAAATGATGATTGTATTTATTCACTGAAGCAAGCTGTATTAACAGGATACATGCATAGTACCACTGAGGTGCAGATAGTGCAGGTGAAAGCTTTGTTTCCCAAGTTCATGAAAAAATAATAAAGAAGCCCTAGTCCTTACATAAGCTTAAAATTTAGCTGTAATTGCAACTTTGTTTTGCTCTTAGCAGTACTCCTTGGACACTTGAGCATAGAATTCCTTTTGTTCCACGTTATTCTCCTCTGTCTGGCACATGAAGCCAAAAGGGCCTTCTGATGCAGCACAGACACACGGGATCTCAGGCTGTGCTCTTAGCGGGCACAGGGCAGAGCTCAGTGGCTGACCCAGCCCCACCCAGGGTCAGCACTGGGGTAGGAACAAGAAGGTGCTTTTTAGCCACTTGTTCTGGTTTTGTTCCCTTTCTCTAGTTCCCCTTAAGAAAAAACTTAATTCTCATTTTACCTTTATTTTTCTCCTTCACTTCCCAATGGCTGGAAGGGTCTCAATGAAGGTTTCTTCCYACAGCATCCAACACTGTAATTCCTCAGAACCTCTCTTGGCTTCCATTTACAAGTAGCCCTTTGATTGTGTATTTCCAAAATGCTACTGGACACAATGAGGGGCTGTATTTTACTGCAAGCACAAGAGTGAGACTACCTGAGGTCATGGCACAGTGAGTATATTCCCCTCACCAGCRTACTTTGCTGGAGTTTTATGAAAAGAAAGAAAAAAAATAAACATAAAACAAAGAAAACTAAGAACAATCCTCAGACTTCACCTTTTCATGCATTCATAAAAGAGCTGCAAGTTACACTACTGGTATTTTTAGGCAGTAGCTCTTAGCATCAATCATCTTCTAACTCTGGCAATGAACTATCCTGAGGTACTTGATGGCACATGCAATGCATATTGAATTAAGGTTATTTATAAGGATGAAAATGTAGCATTCAGGAAATATTCCCTACCTTTCCCATGGCATCAAAAGATGCCCCCCCCCCCAACAACTTTATGTTCTTTGCTCCTAGGGAGCTTCCTCCCCCAGACTACTGTATCTTTAGTGTCAATGGGATCTTCCAGGAGCAATGAGAGCGTCCTCATAAAGTTTGGTTTGCTGATGCAAAAGTACCGTTTCTCTGACTTTTAATTAAAAGGGTACCTTCATTTCAAAGTCGGTCTCCAGAGCTCCAGGGTAAATGTTTATACAAGGCAGAGACATACAGAAGATAGAGAAGACAGAAGAAGCAGTGACTGCAGGCTGCCCAAAYAGGGCTGCTCATGTATTTTTAACAGAGAACTTGAGATGCCGCAGAGCCTTATCAACCCCAAACATCTTTGTTTCCATACCAGCACTCACAGGCCTGGCAGTATCACTGCACTGCAGTGAGGCTGCTCAGCAAACCTGGCAGGGGAGCAAAAGGCACCACTGTGTTCTCAGGGACAGGAGGAAAAAAGGTTATTGGCTTTCCCCAGCAGGATGGCCTRTGTCAAAGAGAAGCCCCACAAACAGGCTATCTGGTCTCACTGCCATGGATGGATGACAGCATCCCCATTCAAAACAGATGAACAGCTTTTGCTTAGGTCACACTAAGAATTAGACAAAAGGAAGATTCAAAAAATTCTGGGCTGGGGTAGGATTCCTGACTGCTCCAATTTGCTCCAGTTCCCATCTGGTTGCTCTTGGCTCCAAGGYGCTGTTCCCATGTCCCAAAACAGCCAGGGCCCAGATCCTGGCCCCATCTCCCTCAGTAAACTCCTTCAGATTTAAAAGGCTCTGGGTAAGACACTGCAGCTGAACAGCAAAAATAATATAAGATACACTAGATAGCCCCAGTAAGAAACAGGSAGTGGAGACTGGAGATACAAAAGCCATGCTTTACATGTTCAGCAGTTCTGCAAAAGCACTCTGCCATTATCAAAGAACACAGAAAAATAGGAAAGTCAGGAAAAAATTTATTTTTGCCTTTATTACAATATATATTTCTACTCTTGTTGCATTCAGCAGATCAAAATGAAGCGTTAAAACGATTTTCATCACTGCAGTAGCACCCACATATACAGAGTAAACACTGTATATAAATAGGCTTTCAAATAATAACAAACCATATCTACAAATAAAAAATATCCAATACCTCTTTCTCCTCCTTCCCCAAATTACAGCAGTTAACATTTTATGTTCAGCATAACTAATGTCACAAGTACAACATTCTTTCCCTCCCATGACCCAGCTAGAGTGGTGTGGTCATCAGCATCAAGAAAATAAACATTAATCACTCCTCACTGCTGCAYATTCTAGTTTCTATGTATTGTATGAATAGGATATACTGTGATTTAATGTGTCTGCATACTTATGTTAACATATTCTTTCTGTAACAAAAACCACTGCAAGCAAGGTTGATTTTTTTCTTTCACAGAAAGAGTAGCATTTTTTAATATCTTTTTTCTGCTACATGAATTAACAAAGCAGTTTAAATATTATGCTAAAATTATTCAGCTACCAAATCAAAATTTTTATATGTTCTRGAAAAGTATGGTGATGTTTCTACCAGGTCAAACCCTTGATTTTCATGTAAATGTCTTTTTTGTCAGTAAATTTGATAAAAGTTATAGCAACACACACTCCTGACAGCGTTCAGCTATATTTCAATTTCAGATACAAAGGGGGATGCAGCAACTCAGAAGCAAAGCTCTGAACGTCACAGAATCACAGAAAAGTTGGTCAGAAGGGACCCCTGGAGGTCATGCAGTCCAACTTCAGCCTTAAAGCAGATGATACCAACACTAGATCAAGTCAGCCATAACCCTGTTTAACCAAATCTTGAAAATCTCTGGGACAGATTCTGCAGCACCTCAGGGTTACCTGTACCAGCACTGCACTGTGGCCACAATCTGACAATTAAAATAGTTCCTTATTCACATTATCATTTGGTTTTAAATACTAAAGGCAAKAAACAACCCTAGATTGCCCATTTATTAAGTTATAAATAAATACATCACAGGCTTTAATTGTGGAAAACTTTCAAGGACCATCTTTTCTGATGGGAGTTGCTGTGTGTACCATCTTGGGAAAATAGAGTTTAACTACTGTTAAGGATAAAAACCACAAAACTGACAGCCTCTCACCGAAGAGAACAGTTAGTTTTATTTTATATATTTTATATAATAAATGGCTTGAAATAGGCCTTTACTAAAACTGAATTTAAACAGGATGCAGCTAGTACATCTGTCCATTTATTCAATCATTAATRACAAGTATTAACAGATAATCAAAGGAAAGTGTGGCTATATTTAGAGATGCAACCATCTCAGTCTGGCAATCTGCAAYCCCCACTGATTGTCTTTCAGAAAATCCACCCCATATTTCTTACACCTTGAAGTAAAAAGATATTTGCATTTTCTTTAAACTTTCAAGAGAACACAATCAGTTCTGGGTTGTAAAACACTTGTCAAAAAAATGTCAAACACACATTTCTTCCTCTTTGTGTCTAATCCTGATATGTCCAAAGCAGATAYTTACCTTTCCTGAAGTAACAATGTTCATGTGAAAGGAAGACTTAGGGAGGGCTCTCCACTGCACACTGCAGCTTTGTAAAGCATTGCACTTGTTCTCATTACTATTCAAGGCACAGAGAAATCATAAACTGRCCCACTTAGAACCCAGATAAAGTCTTCAGTAATAAAACTTAGAAAACCCCTACCAGAGAGTTACCACCCTATCTACACTGCTATCACTCTTGACATGCAAAACCAGAATTTGTTGTTACAAAAGAAATGTGATACAGAGCAGCTATTTCCAAATTTCTGGGTGATGAACAACCATAATCACATCTTAAAATGTCTCCTGGACCACTCTGCCTTCCTGTTATTAAACTCTTAAGTGAAAACACTACAAAGCAGCTGCACAACACCATAGCCTCAGATCACAAGCTGGCAGAGACCACAGCTTGTGAACCACCAGTGTAGTCATACTGAAATACAAYGTACACAGAAGCCCATGATGCCATTTTCAGCATTTCAGAGAACAATTAGACTTTTTCAGTATGTTCCAAAAGGAAAAAACAATTTCTTTCCTATCTACAACATATTTGAAATCATTTGGCATGTGGGGACTTGGAGTCCATATTTTAAGTACCACATTGTGCAAAGGCAGACCATTTGGAAAATGTTATCAACTGATCCACAGTATTGCTTTTAGTGCACACAGTTCAGTCTTAAGGCTGTCAAAAGCAATATCTACAGCTTGTGTCTGGATAAATATGGAAAAAAAAAAGAAAAAAAAGGAGATTTCATTATCTTAAAGGAGAGTAAATTGCACTAAAAGTATCCATTCTTTATGATACAAAACAAAGCAAAAAAATCCATACAGTAAAAACCTGAGATGCGTCATTCACCAGCATCAAAATTCACATTTTAACCAAAATAATATTTCRAACAAAACTATTCCATTTTGATAAAATCCTTACTATTTTTGGCTCAGTAAAAAATCTTCAACCTCAGCACACTGTGTGTGGGAAAGATGTGTTTACTGAAAATCACCCACTTCAGTAAGGTGAGCACTATCCACAGTGGCCTGTATCTTCCACCTTGATCCAAAAAGCTACTCCTGAAGTATGACAGTTCTCAAACTGAGAAAGACTGGAAGAATCTGGYCATCCTATTTCATTTACTTTCTATTTAGGATACATATAATTTATTTCCTCAGAAGTGTCCCTTGTCAAAACAGGCTGGAATCCATCAAACACAGCTCAATTGGTTTTGACAGGTACACTGATTTACATCTGCTGAGGACCTAGACCAGTCATTAACTCTTAAACAAACATTTGTTGGTCAAGCAAGGGAAGAGAGGAGGAATCATTTGCTCCTTCAGAGAGAAGGATTTTGATATATATATTGTAATCCCTGTCTGTGTCACCAGATAACGTCAGGAATGGTGAGCCCCTTCAGCTCCCTTACTGGCAAGGGGTCTGACAGGATGGAAGATGGCTTCAGTGATGCAGAACAGATGTGGAATCACTTTACAACCTCATGGCATGTTTACCTGCAACCCCAACATGACTGCACTTTTAATTGACCTTATATAATGAAAGTGCATGGCAAATTTTGAGAAGCTGGGAGAGGACCTAGAAAAGCAACTCCTATTCCCAACAAGACTCCTCTTGTCTGGAAACCTAGCTAAGTATGAAAAAGCATTCCTAAGTTTGCTCACAACAGAAGAATACAATGCTCACAACTTCACAGATTCCAACTGAACTGTCAACAGCAAAAGCCAAGTGGTGTCCTCTCAACACAACCCAACCCATTCTTTGAAGTGAGACCAACAACTTGGAGATGTGGTTAAGATGAGGCTGGATGTACATCCTGAGTTTCAAACGGTGGCAGAGGTTCTCTCCAGTAGGTGAACTGGCTGTAGGTGTCAGAACAAGGGAAGTCTGAAGAATGACTTCTTTTCAGCAAAGGGAAAATGTGATCTACCACTTCACAGAGTCTGACATAGCTGGAAAATAAAAAAAATAGAATGCTGAACCATTTCAGATCATCTTGATTTTGAACTTTTTAAACATCCCAACCACTAARGCATGACTACATTTACAAACAGACAAAATGGACAACAGACCCTCCTCAAAGGAATAAAACTAAATTTAATTTTGGTGCCCAGCTTCCAGAAAGCATTTGCAGTTAGGATAAGAAATTCATTCTAATCCGTTCATTCTAACAAATGATACTTACCTAGTGAGAAACAGATGCCATTTTACRCATAGATCATCTGCTAAAATATTCCATCACCACATTCTGCTTCTCCATTTTTGTCCAGCTTGGCTCAAGCAGCTCCCTCCTCAACTGATTATTCATATTTTATGCACATATGGCTGCCCTTCAATTAAGGACACCAACACTCAACATTACTAAAAGCCTTTCCAGTGCTAGGGGTTACCAGTGCCTAAGCATCTTTGTGGAAGCACTTGACCCTCTCTTCAGATTTTGTTTTCTGGCTCTTCTAGATAGGAGAKCCAGGAAAATGAAATTTTGAAAAAGCCAGGAAAAGGCAGATGGCATCAGCAAACTAGTGAGTYTCATTTTTATGCAGGCTAAATAACCCACTTATAATCTTCCACATGAAAAAAGTAGATGGAATTTATTATACTAAATATAAAAAAAATTATTTTTGTCAGTTTAACTGAAGGGAAGTGGAAAGTCTGTATTTTAGTCTAAATCTTTTTTGTTTTGTTTGAAGTATTCTAAAGAATCTTTATTTACTAAAATTGAATGGATCTTTGTGCAACTTGAGTCATAAGTTAGAGCAAATGAATTTAGTCTATGAAGTGTTAAGGATAAGAGATTACTTACGATGAGATGTTTGTCTTTGCATGCTCTTGTATAAGTTCTCCTTTGGGGTTAACTGTAAATATCCTGTTTAAAGAAACCCCCACTTGCTTGTATGAATAAACATCCTAAAAAGAATAAAAAAGAAGAAAAATCGTTATTCTGCCTCTGCAAAATCATGTGTAATCTTGTTGTAATTTATTACACAAAAGAACATACTTACACAGAACTGGTACTAAATTCACCCAGTTATTGTGTGCCTGAAATTCTCCATTATGTTACGAATGAGGTCAATCTAATGAAATGTTCATGAAACAGACAATTTCCTGCTAGATAARAAGTTTGCCACTTCAGTTTAAACCATTAATCAAAATCATGTTCATTTTTTTCAGTAACTTCCCTTGACACAAGAATAACATTCAGAAAAGAACTAATGACATTTAGTGTAAGAGCACATTAACACCTTCATTTTTCTTTCAGAAAATATTTAATGTCCTGGGTGCATTGTACCAAGTATGTTACWACAGTGTACAGAGGTTAAAATGTAACTGACACATAAAACAGGAATTATTTTTTAAGGGCAAGGTCACAAAATTCGTAACAAATATGTCTATACTAAAGCCAACACTCAGTTWATGACTTCAGATTTGTGGCATATTCATATGGCATACTCCATGTCAGAACAAGGGAAAAAGAAGGGAAAGCAAGAAAAATATGCCAAAACAGCRGCAGTGAGCCACAGCAGGTAATGCAGATACAACTATGGGAAATACAATTAGAAGTCAGAACTAAGAATGTCTTCTACGAAAATCAGGTTGTTAAAGAAAACAATTAGTAAGTTTTGATCTGCTCTGAAGAAAAACTTGACAAAACCAAAGTTGTAAATATCTCCCAGAAGATCAGAGCAAAAACAATTTCCAATTTTTTTCACAATTTCCAGCAGTTTTTGCTAACATAAATCATGGTTTCAAAAGCCAAGATGGTGAAAAACTGGAATGTTAATGAAACCACAAAGTTTATTATTATTTCTATATTGTAAAGACTGTTCAAAAAAATTAAGTAACTGAACAAAAGTGAAGAGCAGTCACTTCAAGAATTCAGCATCATGGCAGTCCAAATACTGTCTACACCTGTAACACTCATGCGTACAGAAATTTCCCTGAGTTTGTTCTTGGAAAAAAAAATCAAAACCAAAAACATAACAAAACAACAACAACAAAAAAACAACTTCCAAAAAAACCAAAACAAAAACAACAGAAAACCCAGAGCAGAAAACTGAGAAAGCTGTGATCCTGAGCTATACAAAACCCGTGGCACTTTGCACACCTGGAGCCTGCACTCCAGCCGCCAGCATGGGAGTGAGCTACCAGTAATTACTTTAGAAACAGTAACTTACTGTTTTGCTTGAAATATTATTGAAATAAAATCATTATTTTAATGCATGTTTCCCTGAGGTTCAAAAAAATGGAACTAGAGGTAGTTATTATTCATAATACAACATCACAGAAGTTTTTAAAATGTTATTTCATAATCRTATCTTTAAAGGTGCCTTGATAATAGAAACTAAGCTGCCTATAATATAACAGTTCAATACAGCAATGGGATAGTGAGGACCTCTGTAAGCACTGACATAATGCTTTTAAAGAAGGGGTAATTACATGCCAGGGTCCCCCCTCAGCCCAAGCCCATGAGACTGTTTCCTCCTCTAGATGCTTAACAGCATTCTTTGGTCCAGGACAGGAGCTTTCTATAGCCCAAATATCCAGTCTTCCAACAGGTGACAAATCTGTCTTCCCTTTTCTACGTCTAATATATCACTTTCCATCCTTTTCTATGTCCAATATATCATATTGGACATATCCTTTTCTATGTCCAATATATCACTTTCCATACAAAGTAGAACCTTTTGACTCCAGTGGGACATTCAAGGTTATTTGAGTGTACTTAGAGAAGTGTAAATCCCACCATTATTAATCTGGAATGTTTTCTGTCTGCTCACAGTTACCTCACTGCCACTGTATCTGTGTGGATTAAAATGAGATCACTGTTTCTACACARGCTTAACTGCTAATTTATGCAAATATAACCTAGTTACTTTGCTGCTCTTCCATCTCTGAATCCTACACCATGGTATTTTTGAGGAAGAAMCTTAATCTTTTTTTTTGTACAAGGCCTAATAAAATCTGCCTAATTCTCATTTAAAGCTTCTAGGTTCTACTACAACAGAACCATGAAATAACAGCAATGTTTCTGTTCTCTGCAATAGAAATAAATTCAGCTACTACTTACAGCAGGTCTGTTTCCAAAAGCAGCATAAAAGGGCTCTGTGTTAGGATAAAACAAATTCTTKATGTCTGTCAAACACTGAACTTTAAATTTTTCTGGTTTCTTTTCTATGACCTCCCTGAAAAGATAAAAAAGGGAAGCTGAATAAGKACACATGAAATACACCACAAACCATTTTATCTTCTTTATTCAAAATTTTCACCTGGCTAGATACTACTGCATAGCATCCACCCTTCTACAATATATCTTTTAGAAGTCAGATTGCCCATGAAAACAGAACAGTATTCCCAAGCTTACATAATGGGCACAGTAAATAAATCCYCTCAAACAAGGTAACTTCTATTGAAGYCTACATYACAATGATGGCTACTAAGCAAGGAYAGTGGATTAGAGGGAGTAGCTGCAAAATCAATCCTTATGAGACATAAACTCTCACCAAGTAAACTGCCTCCTGAGAACTGCAGAATGGTTCATAGATTATATTAGCCCTCATTGTTTATGGTGCTTTTTTTTTTGAAATTTWATTTTTATAAGGATTGCAATCACCRTATGTGCTAGAAGCACCTCAGCCTGTTAAGACAGAATTACAGTCAGGTTCTCCACCACTGCCGATTAGCAAAAGTTAAGGAATAAAGGAATCTTCTATTTCTCTTCAGCTGCTTCTTGCAGAATAGAGAATTCATTAATGAACACAAGAGTTATCTCATCTCTGGGCAAAAGCCCTTTCACAACAACCTCTCTTGGCAAGAGGACTGAACAGGCGGCAGAAGCAACCCTTTGGAACAGCAGATCCATGTATACATCAATGCCTGAGAATGTGCAAAAGATGAACAAAACCACCTTTCCTCAGTCTCACATACACCTGATCTCAAACCTACAAGGATTAAATTTATGGATAAAACAGTGAAGTAATTTATTGCCCACACACCTCAGAAGTTACAATAGTGTACACTGAAAGATGGGCATTCCTTAGTCTAAACAAGATACCAAAAGGAGTATAGTTTTAAAGGTATTTCTAGATACAAGGAGCATAAGATAGCAGTAACTACCTTTCACTGCATTTATTACTTAATCAGTCTGAGAAGTGCACTCTAATACCTCCATGGTTTCTTGTATTTAGAATGTGACTGGTAAGACAGCCTGTAGCATGTCACTCAATCAGGAGAACATCTGAACAACCTCCCATTAAAAATTCTAATGAAATATATCTTGTCACAGAAGCTTTTAACAGCTTAAAATATTTTCAGTAATCACTTGACATGCTTCGCTGAATTAGGGAGAAGGTACAATACTCATAATCTGTGCTGTTATTATTCACTCACCACAGTTCAACACCTAGGAAAGATAACATTGTCCTCACAGAATCCCACAGTGCAGTCAGGCATATAAAAAGTTCATTTCATTTTCACATGAATTTCTTCAAAACCCATCAACAAATAACCTTCCACAAAAATATACTTATGCCAACTGGAACACCTTACAGGTAAGGACAAGCGATTGCTATGAAAATGTCCACATTTCTCCCATAGCTAAATGTGAACACACCATGTTAAACAAATGAAGTCACCAAGCAGTATCTACTGGTAAACAGTGAACACAGCTGTGCGTTAACATACATCTAAGATATAAACCAGATATTGARTAACTACTGAATTTTGGTCTTTCTCCAACAAAATTTCTTCTTAATTAAMTTTTGTACCAATATGTAAAAATAATTAAATTACTAATTATTTAAAACTCTCCCACTTAAAAAAGCTGATAATTCAGCCTCCACCAACCTTAGCTTCCTTCTCTGTAAAAGCAAAATTGCATTACCTGTGAAGAGCTGAGAATAGGCTGCTTGGACTCAGCAAAACTGGCCCCTGAGGCAGCACRGTTCCTCTTTCATTGACCCAGTGCAAGTATCCTCTGGTCATGCCTGCCATTCCAATAGCTCGTGCTGAGCAGTACAAAAATTTATATCCATTTCTGTGAGCAGATATAAAAGAAGAAAAAATAAAAATAAAGCAGGTGTTTAGATAGTAATAATTCTGAGGGTTTACTTTTACATGAATCAAATCATGGCTGTTAAATAGTATGTTTAACCCAGACTTATTTCAAAAAGAGTAGAAACATTTATGCCAGAAATCTGGGTAATTAAAACCCATCTAGCCCTGCTGCATTTAGTGATTACACCTGAAGAGGGCTCATTTATCTCTGCTCCTCTCAGGACTTATGACTCCCTTATGGTTATCTTTCCACCCCTGTGTGGTAGAACCATTGTCCTTAGAATTAACTGGAAAGACATCTGCAAAGAGGAAAACATTTGGCGTGAAGCAGACAATGGTATATTGGCCTTTGTTGTATTAGAAGTTGCATTCCTGCCTCTTGGCCCTCTGCAAAAAAGACGTCCAGCAATAACACATTTTGTCAAGCTGGAACAACTTGAGCTTCAATACACAGTATGAGAAGTAATCTTTAACTTGACACTGAAATAAAAGTTTTGGTGAAAGTCACAGGTTGCCTTTGATTCTGTTCATGTTCGAAGAGAATCCTATCTTATATCAGCTCAACTTAACGGGAGCTTACTTCCCAATTCCTATTAAAAAATTAATTTTCATAAARTAAATACTGTATTCAGTACACGCATGGTATTAGATCTATTTATTAAGCATTTATAYGGTGTTCAGCTGTAATATAGCCACRAAATAATTAACTCAGTAATTTCAAAACCAACATGACTCAAATCTATTTTTCCCTTATGTTTGTGATCGTCAAAGCCCTAACAACTGATAATGCTGGCAGGCACAGAAATAACAACTGCAATAAAAAAAATTAATTAACATTTCCACTAAATGTAATGCAGAGGTTACACATAAAACTCAGCATGTGAATTCCCAGACTGTCCTGTCTTTTCTGTGAACACGTTTGTCTAACATGCAGAGAGGTGTCTCTGGCATAATTCAGATTCCAATATCCATAATTTATAATTCATCATCGATGTAAAACAAAAAGCAGTAAACGAATCTTAGCATAACTCTAGTACACAGAACAAATCAGATTAACTAAGAAGAGAGTTGTGATGTGTACCAGAGGCTCCTCACACATTCATGATAATTTAATTATATAAGAAAAGCTGACATTCTTGCAATAAAAGAAAAACTCACAGATAGGGGGCTTTTGTTGTCACAAAGCAGGTTTTGCTCTGYATATCATGCAGGAGACATTTACACTGTGCAAGCATCACTAAASCAAGAAGATATTGATGAAATTGCCACCCTTATAGGTTAAGAGAAGCCTAGAGAAATTTAAATTTTTACACACAAATGAATATACACARGCCACACATGCATGCAGATTTACTGAATACTCACTGGCTCACTTTATGGTACAACTTCGCAATCCCTTGGTGTGTCCAGTCTTTGCCAAGAGTTGGCAAAATATGACCTAAAGTATCTGACCTGAATAGGAAAAACAATATAACTGAGCTGAAAAAACCCCCATGCTTAAAATAACAGTCAAGTCTAACACAAATCCCACTAACTTACTTGGAAGCTGCAAATGAAAAAAGGTATTCTSTAAAGAACTTACTGTCATCAGAAGAGAATTAGTTTATTTCCCTTTTTTTTTAGATAGACTGACATGCTCATCCTTGGCCATCTTGTTTAAATCACTCCTATGCCCCAAGGTGGATAAGCTTGTGCCCCAAAAGGTAATACAGAAGTCACAGCACACAARCATCACTCAGACCTCTAGGAGGCCACCAATGCTAAACATAATTTTTGAGGCTGATGTTAAATGTTTTCTAAATAAACCAAACCTACCCATAATTGACATTTATGAGAAATTTAAGTATGAGGTAAGTCACATTTTAGCTTACTTCAAACTAACTTCTCCACATTAAGCCAGGAGTTGGTCAGGTGTAAACTATTTTCAAATATTCATTCTGGCTTCAATGTATTTCTGGCTTTATATGATAGAAAAATATGTACACTATAATAACAACTAGTGCAAATGAGCATTTTGCTTGACAAAGCACTGTACAGATACAAGAAGTCGACACCCTGAATAACTGGCATCTTAGAGAAAGAAATATTGGGCAGTGGCTTAGGATGGATTTGCACTGGCATTGTCAGGTGGAGTGATTCAATAACTTCAATAGCAGRGAAAATAGATCCCACTCACTTTACTGAAGCTTAAGAAAGCACGGTGGAGAGAGATGTTAATTTACATTGCCACCAAATGAGATGTTTGACATACAATGGATAAATCACAAGAAAGAAGAGAATTTTAGTTTAAATCAAGTATTTTAATTTCCCTCAGATTGCTCTTGAAAATTATTTTTCCTTGTTCTTTTTCCTAATTAGACATAGCTAAGTTTGATTTTGAAAGAAATTAATTTCAAAACAAATTAAACATTTCACTTCAAAAGACAATGCTTGTACTTTCCCTGATTTCTCTAGTGTTAAATACACTAAATAAATAGAAACCAGCAAGTCAGTGAATCATTTTGGTCACTCCAAAATTATGAGTTTTACCCAAAGTACCAATCTGAAACTTTCCATCAGATTCTAGTTCTGACATTGATTTTGGAGTCTAGTCTTCTAAATAATAATGCCTAACACCAGAATGCCCCAGGAGTGTCATTTAAAACAAAATTCACATGTTTCTTCTTTTTAATTACTCCTTCATATTTAATTACTCTTTTTAATTACTACCTACCTCACGAGYGTGATGCAACAAAAAGGTCAAGATTTTGCAGAAGGTCTTCCAATACTATCATGAAACACCAACAGGTGACAAATAATGGGTACATATGTGTCTATTAAATTAAGAATTCAACTAAAGATTGTTTTATTGTTTGAAAGCCAAATGTAAAAATTTAAAAAAAAACAAACAACCCAAAACCAAGAAACAAAACGTCCCAAAACACTTGTATATGAATATTCTGTGATTAACACTCCTTGTTAATTATATTTTCCTTTRAACTAAAGAGGAAAATCCTTGTATATAAAGTTTCTCCCTGTTCATGAACTCACCGTGTGATTGTTCCATCAATATCAGAAATAACAACTTTATCATCCCAATTCCATAGGTAAATGGTTCCCTCACAGCGGCAAGTGCCTTGATACTGGGTTGTAACACTAAAGGTCACAKCATTAGGGCCATTCTTGAGCTTTAAACTTTTCTGCAAGACAGTATCAGCAAGGAGATCAACAAACTAAGCATGTGATATGGACACAATGTAAAAGCTGCACATGAGCATTGCTTTCGTGTATTTGGCTGGGGAAGCTGGTATGGATTTCCCCTCCCATAAAGTCAAACCCATTTGTGGGATTGCTTTGCCCAAAGACCAGGGTATACTTGGGGGGGTAATTCAGAAGCATAGGGAGAACCAGTAAGTGCCTCAGGGAGATTTAAACAGTTAGAAGATATATCAATTATGTGGGACCTGAGTGTGATACAAATGGTATGGAATGGGGTGGAAATTGTAATAGGTCTGGCTGAGCTGGAGCTCATTTCCCCACAGCCGCCGTCACAGTGCTGTGCTTTGCACTGGCAGCTGGAAAGGTGTTTGGTGTTTTGRGCACTGCTGAGCRGCACTGGCACAGCACCAGCACTGTCTCTCCAACATTCCTCYCCCATCAAGGGGCTGGGGGTGGGCAGGATCCTGGGAGGGGACACAACCAGGCCAGATGATCCAAATTAACCAAAGGGGTATTCCCTAAGATATGACATCAGCTTAGATATAAAAGTTAAGGAAAGGAGGAGGAACAAGGGGCMTTTGYTATTTTACAATGTTTGCCTCTCACAGCTGAAGCCCTGCTTTCTGGGAAGTGGCTGAGCATCCCTCACTGGTGGGAAGTTGAGAATATACTTGTTTTTCTCTTTGTTTATCCACCTTATGTTCTCTCCCCCGTCCCACTGAGAAGGAGTGACAGAGTGGCTTGGCTGGGCACCTGCCATCCAACCAGTCAACCCAATTTGGTCACACTGAATTTTATTGCTTTCAGTAGAGGTATTCTAAAAGACAACAACCGAGGCTTACCCTGTGTGGTGTATTTAGGCATTGGTTTATAGAACAGAAYGAAACAAATAAACTGACTGTTTTACAGTCAGGTAAATTAAAAAAAAAAAAATCCCCAAATGTTCATGAACAGTAACAAATGATGGAATAGAGACCATGTATGGACACTTCCCACTCCAAAAGAAAGATACACATGCAGAGAGAAATTTAACAAAAAGTTTCATAGACTCTAATTAAGACCTCTGCTAGCGGGATTTGTGTTCTACATTATTCTATCTCTTTTGTACAATAATAGACCTTTCACACCACATGAACTATTACCCTTCAGCCTACACTAACTAACCTTAACTCTCCTACCTTGCTGCTCTTCATTGTCTCCTGGGCCACTTAGTGACATGTGGGACAAGAGGTTACTGATTTGATTCTATTTAAGAATCTAGCTGTTCATTTTCCCAAGACCTATAGAAATTTAACACTCTTAGTACATCTCTTTCTTCACTATCTTTCATTGCAACTTTTCAGYTAGTTAAAAAGTGAAAAGGAGGTGAGAATGCAAAACTCATGGGTAACTGGTGAATCTCCCCCACTTTTAAACCAATTTAAGAGTAGTTTTAACATCAGCTAATTTCTGCAAGGTTTCTGAAACAGTGAAGTCCCACTTTACTTGTGTAACCCCTGCTCTCTCTCTTTCCAACAGAAAATACCCAACACGTCTCAACTATCTCTTGGGAAAAACTGCATTTCTTACAAATTATCCAGGCAGTGAGTGATGGGCTCTTAAATGCTGTATGCCTCATGTGGGTTTCCTTCAGAAAATTAATTATCTGTACCTAAGACGACAAGAAGCATGTCCCTATAGTAGCCCATTTTTCCAGATCTAATTGAAATGTACAGAACACAAAACTGCAACAGTTTTGTCATCATTAGCCAAAACACCTCTGTCACAGAGGAAGAGAATTGGCTTCAAAGAAATTAATAAGCCACAAAGAAATCAATAGCCTGGCCTCATTATAAATTCACAAGCAGCTCTTTCAGAGGCTATTAACAGAAAACTATATTCATGCAAAATATGACTATCTGCCTATAAGTGAAAGAAAAGGAAAACAGAGGAAGGAGAAAGAAGAGAGGTCCATCAACATATACACACTTCACATACTACAAAGAAGAATGTGGTTCCAATGCACTTAGTCAGGTGACAAATACACACTTTGGAATTTGATATTTTTCTAAATGACATCCCACCTCCAAACCYCAGCACTTGCTGCAAGGAACAACATTCATGTTTCATATAGAAAAGAGAAGGGAAAARGCTTTTTTGAAAAATATAATGAGAGATAATTACATGCAAGATGTAAGAGCTAATTAAGCTTTGAAGCCTGAAAAACAGTAAAGATTTRTGTTGTATTAGAAATGCCATTTCAGAACAAGGATGTAAAACTAACTCACAAGTTGGTCAGAAGTGAGTCGAAGTGATTTTTTGTAACTGATTCCAGACAATAATGAGAGATGACTGGAGTTGGCTTGCAATGACCCGAGGTTTTGTTTGGCAGCTCTAGGGTCTTCGTCACTTGAAGAAGATTCATCTTTTATTCTGGAACATTGCACACACAGAAAATGATGTTATCATGCCTGTAAATGCATCTCAGTAGCCATTAAAAATGCATTAACAGTGAGTCACCAAATAAGTCATTGATTCTCTGCTACCAATACTGTCTCACAGGAGGTCATTCATATCATGAGTTTTAATATATCAATGAAGTACCAAACTTTCATTCACACATTGCCCATTATTCAAACTTGGATTGGTTACAGGCAAGTGAATGGCTATAACAGTTTTCATTAGTGAAATTTAATGAATATAAATTAATGTATTATATTAACTCAAAAATCTCATATGATGAAAAAATAATACCCATTAGATACTGTAACTTTAAAAATCCTCTGCTCTCAAAACAAGAGGCACTTGCTATGCTGGAYTTCTCTGTCCCTCTTGTCTACTCCCCCAAATAATCTAAAAATTAATTTTAAAAAAATCCAGGTTATGGAAGTTTTATTATACAAAATAACTCCTCGTGGTCTTTCAACGAGCAGCTTCAAATAACAGGATTATTCATTTACGGGATTTGCAGGATTACTCTGTTCAGAATACAATGATGAAAAGTCATAAAACCTGAGCTCYCTCACAGTATTCTGTTTAAATACACATTGGAATAACTACTTTTGTTCTCCTACCACCATTTTTTTAAAAACTTCTTAAGGGTATTCTTCCTCAGAAAGAATTTTTTTCCTACAGTAAAAAATCCCATCCCTGTAGGTGTAAGTTAAAACTCTTTCGCATCCTACAAATCTGATCTTTAAAACAATCAGTATTTGGCCTTTTATTGCAATCACACCTGGAGGTATGTTTGGTAGTTTTGACCCAATATCAAGGTACTGCATGTCATGAGAAGCAACATTTAAAAGCCTATTTTATCCTTTGTGACATGTGATCTCAAAAGCTTTACTCAACATCCCACTTGTGATATTTTGCTTGCAAACAATAAATTTTTAATGAGAGATTTCTAAGGCCAGGTAAAATTTAAACAATACCAATTTCAGAATCTAGTCTGCTTGAACTCTTAATCCCACTTTAAACCTCGTTTTTAAACAACCATGTAAGAAACAGACCTATTTATCACTTGTCATCCTTAAAAGGAAAATCAGCCTTTCCAATTAACTCTGCTTCTCAATCTCAGAGAGGCAACAGAGACAACAGCTAATCTCCTACAGAATGAGGAATCCTCCTTCCAGCWCATTTGCCTGGACTGCAACTGCTGACCACCAAAAAGAATGAGAGCTTTTTGTTTCAGAAGGGTGACCCCTGAACCTCCCTTAATGAGCATAAACCATATTTGAATCTGGTCCATTTCAGCTGTAACTGCAGCCAGCACAAACAAGATGTCTTTACATTAAGATGCATATGCACAGAAAAGGGACAAGGTGGGAGARCTGTCTCTGGCTAACTCATCCCTCTAAAGCAAGCTAAAACTCATGTCATGGAACCCTCCGAGGTGAGATTCTGGCTGTACAGTGTGATTGTTAGGAGCACAAGAAGGAAGAGACTTCTGCAATCCTGGAAAGAAGCAAYAGAAAACCATGACTATTGCCTGTGAAAAACATTCTGGAAAGTCCCTTAACTTTCCAAAATATGCAGGAACCAATTAATTTGTCAGGCCATAAATCTATATAAATAAAAAAATTTAAGCAACTGGGATCTGACAACAGCTTGGGTTCATCTATGATGTTACCTTAAAAACTCTAGAGAAACACAAGTAGCTTTGGAGAACTGCTCCAATTAGAACGTGTTTCCAGGGGGCTGGAATGAGAGCCCCAGAGCTGCCAGCCAAACCACAGAAATGCCAGTAGGGGCCTCCTACTTGCACTTCTGTGGTGCAATCAGTAACAAATTTCAAGTATTGCACTGACACAGTATTTCTTTGTTTGAATAGCTGAGGTAACTTGCTTCYATTTTTAAATGATCACTCTTGCTTCTTTCAGGTAAAGACGATTTTGGGGGTACCTGTTTGTCCTGCTCATCTGTGAAGATTCTTCTGTAAGTCCACTCTCACTCATGCCTTGCTCTGGCTTTGTTTCCTGTAAAAATACAAGTATGAGTAGCTATGCATCTTTGGTTGRGCAGAAAGTAGATATTTTTAGAAAAATATTTGAAAATCAAATTCTGCCTTGTACAGACTTGGTAAAAAGCAATCGTGTGTTTGTCTCCTTTGTTTGTAGGCAAAATAAAACCCTTAATGAATAAAGGCAGTAMAAAGAACTAAAATCTGCAACTATAAAACTTAGAACAAAAATTAAGATTTAGTTCTGCAGGGAAGAAATAGAGAAATACCAAGTTTAACATCTAGTACTGTTGAAGTTCTGRGATCAACTCCATAGCTAGGCAATTCATACAACTCAAATAGCTAGATTTCACCTGAGAAAGCAAAGTACGACTTGAGAGAAGGAAAAAAATCCCACAAATTACCTTTCAGAAAATCATTTAAATCTTAAATCCAGTAAAACTTGCTAAAGTGCTTTTATCTTGAGTAGATGCTGAAGACTATCAAAGTCATTCCACAAGATTTTTAAATAGTGCTTTACATAGTTCCATTTAAAGTCACCACAGCTCAAAAGATAATCAAATACTTCCAGAGAAAATCTTGAAAACTTYAAACAACCATAAAACTAAAATCTTATGCTCTGAAACCCACACCCACAGRTCAGTACAATGGTTATCTCATGCAAGGTTAAAGAAGTTCTTGACAGAGGCACAATCATAAAATTGCATTAAAAGTCTTTTTCTCCCCTCAAGTACTAATGCTTCAGCAGTATAAATAATTATGAAGAGGTTTTACTAGCCAACAATATTTCACATAAAGCTTTGGATTTTTCAGTTTTCCAATGTTCATCCATGACYAAGATTATTATCACAAACTTCTAATGCTCTGAAAAGAAACTCAAAAAAAAATTTCAAACCAATATATACAGTCAGTTTGGCATCTTAGGTTTTGCTGAGTTTTATAGCTCACTCTGCTCATAAATATGTCTGCTCTTCGACCATCAAAAGAAAGATGGTGAGAGGTAGGTAATCTTAGTGAAAACTTTWTATTAGTGGCACAACTCTGATTCTAGGTTTCCAAACAGAGATTTAATACATTAGATGCTACTGCCTCAGATTTGTGTAACGAAAATAAATCAAAACTCTTCAGACAAATGTTTCAGGTAGGGTCTGATCAAAAGCTTTCTGAAGTAAAAACAAACCAGACCTCAGATCATGTTTAMTGTGCACACCCTCAGTCAAACTGASTACCAAGTTACCCTCTGAAGTGAAGTTCTGAGGGACGAGTATGGAGATCCCAGCCCTCCCACTGCAAGCAGAAAAAAACTCTGCTTGCTTCTCAAACTTACCTCTTTAATAGTGCTGTTCCTCCCTCGCCATGAAAACCACCATCTTCCACCTTTCTTTGGCATCTTGTCCCTCATTATAGATTCCACAGTTGCCTGTGATAAATGGATGGTAACATAAAAAAGGCCCAAAATAAAGGACAACCTGACATACGTAAATGAAAAAGTGCCAAACACACAGTTTTAACTGATAATAAATAGAATAAAAGTAAACATACTGTCTGTGGACCATAAATTCTACTAAAGCAAAATCTAATGGTATCCAGAGCTGCTCTGAAGTAACTTAAGCATGAATACTTATGGTATTTTTAAAAGGAAAATGAAAAAGAAATCAAATCAAAGAAGAAAAAAGCATAAAGAGATGTTAGTATAACGTCTAGAATGGAGAACCTGCTATTTCTAAGTTATTTAGTACAAATTATACATTWAAAAAAAATCACTTCCTAAAGGGGGTGTCATGCAAAACAGTAACAAACTGACATGCAAGAGAGTTATTTACAAAGTTTGTATTCAATCACCAGCTTAGCAAAAAGTTAAGAAGTTACTAGCTTTTATGAGTTATGAGTTTATGAATTATCATGCTATGAACTTTACTGAAAATGTTAGAATAGCTTTTTTTATAAACCTTTTCTAYTTTACATTGGTTCTACATACTAGACCCYAGTAGAAAAGTTCTTTCAATCCATAATGACTGGAGCCTTATGCATTGTAACAAGGGGAGCTGAATTCTTTCACTCAGAGAGAAGCAACAGATGAATGGGAAAATATTAAGGTAAAAGTGGCCACAAGGTTTGTTACACCCTAGAACAGCTGGGACACKGTATTTCTGAGATGACAGCTTCCATTGCAAGTAAGGTCACCAAAAGAAAGCTGTGATGTTGATTAATRATTTTTAAAATAAATTTTTAAACTAAGAACTCTTCACAATTAAGAGGGCACTGTGTTCAGATAATGTGTGGCACAATGGATCCCTTTTCTCAGTTTTTCCATAGCTTTTCTTCACTAGATTATCTAAAGCATATTAGAAAAAAAAGAAATGACRGAAAAATAAAGTTGAGTTTTTCAAAGAAAATAAAAAAACAGGGAGCAGATGGAGATATGGAGAATAGAGTGCCACATTTGAGAACAACAGCAACAATTTAAGGGGATTCTCAAATATGTCAAGAACTTCAAGCAAATATCCTATAAACTTTTAGTGGGGGAATTCACATGCTTACAATTAGATGTGCACATAAATGTATTTTACAGAACATCAGTAAATTTTTTTTGCAAAAACATCCATTTTCAAATACTTCATAAACTGTTTATTATTAAAGTATCTTAATATTTCAATTCCTTAACCTCATTACTACAGCAAATCAAAACTCTAAGTAACAAGTCATGAAGAAAACCAGTAGGATGACTGGTAACATAAATGAGTCATTTTAGCTTCAGAGGTACAGTAAACCAAGCAAACCTTTCCAAATATACAGATTGTTCAAACTATAAATATTGGCTTCTCCACTAAATTAAAACTGCACTCTCAAGAAAGTTACCAGCATTCAGAATATAAATTAACCATTAAAAAACCCCAAGCACACTGAATTACACACTCATAGAAGATTTTTCTCAACTGATAACCTATATGAATAATGATCTAAGTATAAAGCTGTTGAAAGAATTGCCATCTGTTGTAACATTATGGAAAATATTTTATAGCACTTCTTTCCATTTACACATCCTAGGCAAATCCAAGACATCTGGCTCAGGTTTTGAAGTGTTTCATTTAAAATGTAGTTACCCTACATTATTTTTATTGTGAATGAAGACCCAAGAGGTACGTATCAAGATCTGAATCACACTGTCTGAGCACCCAAGAAATATAGAGTAGGATAACTATGTACCTTCTGTGGGCATTTGAGTTCCATGGGATGAATCCCACCTTTGATGATTACCAGAACATTTGCAGTAATGCACAAAACATCTGGCTCTGTGACATCTTTGAAATTCAAGCAATGTTTACCAGATACTTGGGATTTTTAGGCTCAATTTATTTTATACTGGAATGGTACCATGCAGCTGCACATGACAGCATACTGAGGTAACATGGCACTAAGAAAGAAACACTGGCAGAGAGTATTCTGGGCTTTAGAGAAATTTTTTAGTCTACAGTGATGGCAACAGAGATAGCATTTGAATTCACACAGAACAATCCCAAAGATATGTGAAGTGCTGTAAATGGCAGGAGGAAAGTTTAGGTTCAAAATTTATTAAATCCATGYCTAACGAGGACACTAAATAGGGATAGTGGTGATACTACTTCTTTAYATACATTTACAGTATTTCTGGCATGAGCACCTACGTGGCACCAGGTCATATGGCATTGAACTACCTTCTTCAGCACATTTATATAAGCCAACACACACTGTTGTCACACAGTCATAGAGCTACCGGGCACTACCTACCTGGGTTATGAACAACCAACTGAGAAACAAAAAGCTAGCAAGCTGCAGGCCTTCCTCATGTAGTATTTAAACCTTATTCACTGAGGTTATTTATATTTATCTAATAATATATGCAGTATACATATAAAACAGAAAGCAAACATCAAGTATGCAGCGACAGCAAACACTAACATGGGTCAACGTAATTTATGCTTAAAAACCATATTAATGAAATAAAAAAGAAGTTTTCCTACTTCAAAATAGTTGTAATAACTTTAGCCTAGCAGATAAACGCTATTCACAGACCAAACTTAGTCCTTATTTAGGCCATAACATAAGATAAATGAATGGTTATATGTGGGAAGATTATACTGACGCGCAGATTCTCTCGTACAACAACCCATTTCCCTCCCTTAATCAGTGGCACCATTTTAAAACTCCTCCTCTTACCAGCCTTCATGTTCAATCTCACCTTTGGCAAAGGTTTCTGGAATGCCTGCATTGCCAGCAGAAGGGGACCAGCTGTCGTCCAGTTGTAGTACCTGGGCACGCAAGGGAGACAATTACAGCCTTCTGTAATCCCAAAGCCCCAATTCACAATCTACCTGGTATTTACCATCTGGCAGGTTAAAGCCATGAAGCACAGATCAAACTCTGACCTGCACTAGAAATAACAGACCCAYCTTATTCCACAGAATGCTCACAGGTAATTTACCACATACATTTTTCAGGGTATGCAAGAGAACCTAGGCCTTGAGCAGAAAGGGTGTTTGTCACACATTACTCAAGTCATCATAGAATCACAGAATGGTGGGGTTGGAAGGGATCTTAAAGATCATCTAATTCCAACTCACCTGCCTTGGGCAGGGACACCTTCCACTAGATTAGGCTGCTCAGGGCCCCATTCAATCTGGCCTTAAGCACTTCCAGGGACATCCACCACTTCCCTGGACAATCTGTTTCAGTAACTCACCATCCTTACAGTAATAAAGAATTTTTCATCTAAAACTGTTCCCCAGTATCATATCACTATTACCATATAAAAGGTTGCTCTCCCTCTTTTTTCTAAGWCYCCTYTAAGTATTAAAAAGCTGCAATGAAGTCTCCCCAGAGCCTTCTCTTTTCCAGCCTGAACCCCAATTCTCTCAGCCTGTCCTCCCAGGAGAGGCACTCCAGCCCTCTGATCACCTTTATGTTCCTCCTCTGAACTTGCTYCAACAGGTCCACATCTGTCCTGTGCTGGAGACCCCAGGGCTGGGTGCMGCACTGCAGGTGGGGTATCAGCAGAGCAGAGGGGCAGAATGCCCTCCCTTGACCTGCTCCTGCTACTTTGGGGGCAGCCCAGGACATGTTTGCCTTTCTGGGCTGCAAACACACACTCTTGGCCCATGTCCAGATTTTCATTCACCAGAACCCCCAAGTTCTTCTGTACAGAGCTGCTCTCAATGAYTTATCTCCCAGCCTGTATGCATATCTGGGATTGCTCCAAACCAGCTGCAGCACTTTGCATTTTAACTTCTTGAATTTCATGAGTTTCTTRTGGGCCCTTTCCTCAAGTTTGTCCAGGTCCCTCTGGATAGTATCACTTCCTTCTRTTGATTCCACTGCACCACTCAGCTYCGTGTCATCTGCACATGTGCTGAGGGTGCACTCAGTCCCACTGTCTGTGTTATTGACAAAGATATCGAAGAGCATCAGTCCCCAGGACAGAGCYCTCAGGGACATCAGCTTCCATCTGGGCAGAGCTGATGACCACAGCTGATGACCTCTGGCTGCATCCATCCAGCTACAGTCCTTATTATATTCCTCTTTATCACAGCATAAGCCACACTTTTGCAAGGTTTTTTCACTCTATTTCCATCAAGGAGCCACATAAAACCTAGGGGCTGTAGTCCGTAGGATGTCAAGCTCCTGTTATTACACACTGAACATGGCTCAACGCTTGTTGCAGACATTAGGACAATTACAGTATCCACTGTGTAGGGAAGATGAAGTTCACATGACATTAAGARAATATGACTTTTAAGATCCTCACTAAAGTCTCCTCTCTTCCCAATACATTCAGCAGGCAGATAAATACAACCAACAGATTCAGAGAACAGTGTCAGGGAAGCAATGAGTGACTCACYCCAGACCACAGAGAGCTGAGGTCAGGTATGAGGCTGAACACAATACAAACTATCACCTGGGTATATCAGCCTTGCATGAGCCATGGCTGCGACCAAGGGYAGCCAAACCTCTCTTAGAGGAGCACAAAGTAATGATCTCTCCTCTGTTTGCAAGGTGCTAGGAACTCTCAAGTTCAAGAACCCCCCAAAAAGCTGCACCTGGCTTAGACCACAGCACTGCCCTGCTGCCAGCAATACAAAAATACAAAATAATGTCTTAGCCTTGCAGAAATGGAAGCCTCGTACTCAGTGGGGGAAGTTTGACAAATTTTGAAAAGCAATATCTCCACAGAGGCATATTAGCAAAATATTCAGTATATACAAAAAAATTGCTTGGTACTGAGCAACTGGAAGCAGACTGATGTATCCCTGTAAATATTAATTATTCAAACTGGCTCAGGGGAAGCCTTAGCAAGTTCACATCGTATTTCATTTTTACTCTGTCAATTGAATGTGAATACTATTAGCATTTAATAACAGCTTCTTGAAATTCAAATTGTGTCAGRAACAGGTCATCTGAAACTGCTCTTCACTTTCAATTCAAAGGAGGAAAGGTAACTASAAGGACCTGAATTCACTAGGGAGTTGACTCTTTCTGGACAAATCCAAGCTACAAATATTCAAAACCTGGTTTTCAGCTAYAGTTATACTGATGTAATGCACTGAAGTGACAAAGAAGTGTCTTTGTTACAACAGTAATATGAAATATACTTACTTATTTCCAATCTTAACCACAAGGTTAGGGTCATCAATGATAGCAGGATTGTCCACAAACTGCTGATATGTTACTGCGTGTTCTAAGAACTCTTCTGTGGGGGAAAGAAGTTACATTTGTAAAGCATGCATTTATAGATGCCTGGGATGGGCCAACCTAAACCTCTCAACACCTCTTACACACATTGGTTACACTTTCATTACAAGGGTGCTGAGATTTAACKGCAATATGAAAGCAAGTTGTTCAGAGACTCTCAATCTCAGAAGATGAGGGTTTCTTTGTTTCTGGGCGTTTTTCCTTTCGAAATACAGCCTAGAGTGAAAGCTCGGGGACTGAACTGCGAGGGAGGAAAATCTCCTTTTAGAAAAATTATGTAATTTASAAGTGATTCAGATGACAGTATGACTCAAATAAATCACAGGACATTTGAAACMTTTTAATAAGTAGCTTGTGAGCAGCAGTCTGTGTGGCATCAGGCTCATATGATTTTATCACACCACAYTACTGCAGAAAGTGCAAGTGTTAACACATTTATTTTTTCACATTATGCCACTGGAAGTTTAAGGCWCAAAGTATTGTGATTTATCTAAAAGTCACACAAGAAACTGGAGGTAGGGCAGAAATCAGGTTGAACTTTTCCACTCCTTCTCCTTATATCCCCATTTATGGACCACCTTTTTCACTCCTGACTCTAACAGCTGTGAATTTCCTAGCTATATGCTGTACTAAGTGGCAAAATTATCATTAATGCTACTGTGATACAAAACATAGCACTATCAGGAAGTAAAAATAACTTACAAAACTTTTCCTATACAGTGGATTGTTCAAATGTGTTAAGAATGTTCAAATGTGTTAAAAAATCAGAAGTAAAAATATCAATAAAATACTTCCAAAACTTTTCATATATAGCGGATTGTTCAAATGTGTTAAAAATCATAAGAAGTTCTAGGAAGTTTATCATTATATGGCCAGTACTTATTTTCTCAACCCAGKGCTGAGCACAGCCACAGGAGGGCTCTGCAGCCTCAGGCTGGGAAGCTCAAACCCAGCTGCCAGCACGTCTGCAATTCACACAGTCATCCTGTACCTTTGGTTATCTCTTTGTTCTCAGCAAGGCCTCCGCAGAGAGAAATGGCAATGGAGGGCAAATCCCGGATTCCATCCGAGGTGCTCTCAGCCCCGCTGTCAACGCCCGAGCTCCCGACAGACTGCGGAGAGTGGCTGGCYGGCCGCGGCCCCACGTCAGCCGTGCTCCTGCTTTGGGCATTATCCCCACTGCAACAGAAAAATCAGCAATTCAGTCTTCATGTGCTCATTCCCAAAGTCACTCCCTTTAAAAAGTACTCCCTGCAACAAGTACAAGCTTAGGGAAAAAAAAAGAAAAATCTTCATTTAAGTTCTACAGCAAAACAAAACAAAGTAATATAGGCCTCGTGTGCCCTCCAGTATTAGATTGCTTCTACTTACTTGTCTAAACTAGGCACGTATAATTAYAGCTTCACTTATTTACAAGAGCTAGGAAAATAAGACAATAAACTGTATAATCTTAATAGCCAAAATAATGGTACAATAAGCAGAGTTTATACTAGTAGAACTATTCTCACATAGGAAGAAGAATAAGCATGTAAGTTTATTATTTCAGTTATATTAACCATATAATTATTATGTATTATTATTACTATTAACTGATAGCTAAACCCAAACAAATAATGTGTATGTTTGTGTATTTATGTGTCATGTATATAYAAATAAAACACTCTACATGTAAGCTACTAGGATTAAAATTTTCAGAAACAATAAATCATTATACCTACTTAAAATCTGATCAATATTACAAAGTTCAAGCTCATCAAACTCTGCTTTCAGAATTATATGAATGCATTTGAGAAAGAAATTTTCAATCCAACATTTTCCCCATATAACTAATCCTTCTCAGCTTTATTGAAATGCTAATATTACAGCARCTGAGTTTAAGCAAGTAAAAAAAGAAAAATAAAGTACACAAGCTACTTTAGTTGTTGCTCAATGACTTTCATCAAGTGRCTAGAGTATATGTTGAAAGAGAACTACAAATGTTGTAAGAGGCTCCAATAAAGATCAGAACAAGTTGGAAGTTGTATGTTCAGAGTGCAGTATTTTCATATATAACTCTGTCATTCATCTTCCAAAAATTATTTTCTCACATTCATATTTATAGGTGAATCAAACACAGTAAAGCCACATTAGAGCAATAATTTTCTGCTAATACTGTTAAAATAAGATATGTTCTTTATGGTAATAAATCAGGACAGGGGATAAATATATCCCAAGGCCAATTACTCTCCTAGGACATGTGAGTAACACTCACAAACATCAGTGTATATTACATAACCATCCACAATCAATATATGATGCTTAATTGACCAAAACAGAAAACCAGCTCCAAGCACTTTTCTCAGACTAAAATGCAGCACMTTTCAAAAGTTTTAATATTCCTCTCTAGAAAATTTCACTTTCCTTCTACCTTCATCTCTGCTTCAACCCTGAAAAAGACATCTTATCTGGCTGGCAATGAAGAGTTTGATCTAAATATGAAGATGAAAAGAGCTCTTTAAAAAGTAAAACTATAAGAAAAAGACTTATACTTTTTGGGGAAATAAAGTGCAGCAACTTCTGGATCCATGTCAGTGAGGTCATCTAAATAGACACCATCAGCACCAAGATGCCGGCTCCGTTTGTCTGTAAGGGACAGAAGAAATATAAGCCTATTAATCCATATTTTCTGAGTAACAACATGGAGCTGTTATTACTGTTCAGCTATTCATTTTAAGACTGAGAAACCAGAAAGTTGTAACAGTTTGTGAACTGTATTTGTACAAAATTATACTGCCAAAAATATCAAAAAAAGTAGTTTATATACATTGTTCAAACTATGAATTAACAAAATGAGACAGCAGAGGACTAGTTTTGAGACATGCCAAAGACTCCCTATCCCAGACAAAACTACTGTGAATCAGAAGTCAGTGGTCACCAGAGGAAAATAGCAAAAGGAAAACCTTCTAAGGCCTATTATCACAGTATGGCAGTCAGAACATTTAATCTTTAAGAACTAATTTTACACCTCTCCTTGAAAATGRGAAATAACAGACTAAAATATAGGGAAAAGGGAAATAACAGACTGACACACTGTAACTAGCTCATTATGGAGACAACTCACTTTTAAGCACATASAGTTGATGTGTTGTATGTGCACATGCACCATTGTAGGGGACAACACACCTCTTCTAGGCCTGTCACTAGGACCAACCACTGTCCTCTTGCTGCCAATACACCTAGATAAGTAACCACTGTAAGGTCAAAAACTAATTTGGATTAATTCTCAAACCCACAACTTCTCACTGTCTCAATTTCCAACACTAAGCATCACAAAAGCAATCAAARAATCTATACAAGCACTGAATAGTAAGCAGAGAAACACATCATTTGTTGTTTTCAAAGACAGTGGAATGCATGGGGAAGAGGCCAAGAAACTTGTATGTTTACTGATTAAAAAGCAGCTGCACAAACTAGGCTTATATAGAGCTTACATAATTATGGAATAATTATAATCAGTGCTCTAAAACAGAACATTTGTAAGCAAATAAATTTCATGYGAAGACTGTAACACTTGTTCACTTGTTATAAAATACCATGGAAATAGAGCCCAGAAATTAGGATAGAAAAGCAGATGAAATTATATTTCACATATTCAGGACAGGATATGTACCACATAGAACTGAAAAGCATGTAAAACAAAAGCACCTGATTTTATGGCAAATCTGCTCATTGTGCAAAAGACATAGAACATCTCGCACTAAAGCAGAGTTTCCACAATCACCAGCCACACATCACTTGGGTGGACCAGCAGATTTACAGCCTGCTTATACACAAAAGTGAAATCCCAGAATCTGTCAAATGGAGCAAGTTTTGTAGTCTTGCTCATATGCACGGAGCTGCCAACAACTTCAGACCTTCAGAATCTTCTAATACATATCTCATGTGAACAGCTTGATGCACAATTCAGGTTTTGAAGACTCATTCCAAAGCTTATTCCTTTTCTGATCAGAAAGTGCCTTCAGGCCATGGATTAATTTATATGGCAATAAGGCGCTTTATCACCATGAAATTTGAAGATAAAGTCATGCATATAAAAGTGCAGGATCAACTCCTTTACCTTTCTTTCTGGAAGGGGAATCCATCTTGCCAGAGGGTTGTGCTGAGCAAGCTGYAGCTTGCTTTATTTCTTCATTTGCAGGCAATGGGGGTTCAGCTACTCCTGGCAGCTCGGTCTCTGGCTTATTTGTCTCAGCTGGTAAGGGCTCAATTTCACCAGCAATTGCTGCATCTGCTTGTCCAAGGGCAGGCAGAGGAGACACTGTGTTAAACTCCTCAACAGGAGAACTTTGGATGACCCGAAAGTGAGTGCTTTCAGAAGGATTTACATCTGCTATGCTGGGTTCCTTTGCTTTGAGCAGAGAACTGGCCTGAGGAAAAATTAACAGATTACTACAAAGAAAAGCCCTTAAAAAACACAACAGCCAGAGTTTAACCTGTTCTGTTCGCTCCAATGAGATCAGGCTGTCAGGATGACCAACTACAGCAGAAAGCCACCACTGTGAGATAGAGACTACAATATGCAAAAGATCTCTCTGCTGTGTTTGTGCAAAATTCATTTGCATCTCAAGGCCAGGAATAATTTGTTCTGCAATGTGCTCTACAGTCTTCATTTTCCATTTACCCACAAATCCCACCTCTCACCCTGCCTTCCTCTCTTTCTGTGAAAATCCTGGTTTTCCCTCAGAAGGCAAAACCTGACAAACAAGAGAAGGTGGTGCAGACTGGAGTCCTTGCACAATCAAGATGGTCTCAGGCACCAGGACACTGTCTAATCCCCAGATTTAGAATTTAAATCACTTCATAGGAAAAATTCCAGATCTTCTCTGAGTGTGGGACAGGAAGTGTCCTTTCAGAGGGGCAGAGAGGAGCTGAACTACAGCAGCAGCTGCACAGCTGCTATAACCTTCATGTYATAGCAAACAAACAACTCTTACATGAAATTCAACAGCAGCCAAAGTATGACTCCCAGTTCAGGTATGGCAAGATCAGAATAGCTTGGGACATAGASAGGGACTGCAGAGAGAAAAGCCTCTGGGAGTAAGATTTGCAATACACACCAGGGTGTGTGACTGTTATATGAAAGATACACCTAAATTTCCTAGCAGGAAACCCTCCATTCTAGACTGTAACTGCCAATTTGGAACTCCTGTGTGGACCTGCGGACTTGTATCAGTTCTCTTTGAGCAGAAAATCCTGAGATTGATCCTGGAGGGCTGTTCGGGTCCAAACTACCTAGCTATGGACCTTATCCCTTACAATCCTACACAGGACAAAAGCAGAAGATGAAAGTGCTCTTTTCCTCTTGGCAACAAAGTCCTATTTTATTTCCTAGATAGGAGACACCAGGTGGTCCAGGTGACTTTCCAGGTGAAAAGAGGGCAGGGATCTCCTCCCAGGGGATTTTAAGCTCAGGGGAAGGGGGGAGGAGGAAGGSKGCCACAGCCAATGGGATACAAGTGAGGAGGGGGTGAGGGGAGGAATAAATCTAGGACAAACCATTTCCACTGGGGCTTCTTTGRGGGAGGGAACACCATGTGATATCAGCGGAGAATCCCATGAGGATTCAAACATACTTAATCAGTGCAATAATACAGAACTCAGTGCAAAACAACTAAATAAACTACTTAGTGCAATACAAGAGAAAATAGCTCCCAAATTCCTTGTAATGTACACAGGGAAGAGACTAGTGCAGAGGTGATGAGACAGCTCACCAGTGACATATTAAAGAGGAGGCCAGAGCTCCTCTAAAGAAATTAAGAATTCTGGATTCCCACCCCTCCTTTTTTCACTAATTACCAACAGACAATTCATTACAAAAAATTACATAGCGCCATTATAATTCTGGTACCATCACCAGAACACAGAAGTCTTTCTGAACAGGATGCCCACTTTCCTGGCCTGCAGAGCAGCAAYTTTTCCTCTTAATACTGTGTGTAAGACCATCTCTTCTGCAGCTCTTTCTGCAGAGAAGCCAGCCGTCAGCAGGCGGTGCCAAACTCTGCACTATCCCAGCCCCCATAGTTGCAGTATTCCACTGAAACCTGACCTCTACCTCTCATACCCTGGTGCACATGCATACCCTAATGTGAATGCTGTGACTGCTCAGGAGCTGTCACAAGGAGCCAGCCAGCACTGATCAGCCTGCAGTGTGGGCAGCTGCCCACAGCTTCTGTACAGCACTGGAAATAAGGCTGCTGGCTACAGATCCCTCACCTAACTGGGACAAATGGCTCCAGGAGGAAAGAGGCACGAAGCCAGTCCTATCAGCCAAGAGAACAGCATGTCTTCACATCCACAGATACAGAACTGCAGGTGTCTCTGGATACTTTTGTACTGAAGCAGCCCATTTTCATTCCTGTGAATATGACTGCTAATACCAGGCATCTAATTTCCATTTAAGATCATTTATGAATTTCGGTGATTTACCAAAGGACGTTGGGTTTGATTTTTTCTGTTTTTTAAGCTACTAACATTTACAAGACTGGGTCTCAGTTACTTCTTCATTTTCTACTGTATATCATCAGTATTGAGAATATCCATGCCATAACTTTCCTATACCTCCTATGGAGTAAGACTCAATCTTACATAAAACACTGTAATTTTAGGTAAAACCAGGATCCATTTCCTCTTCATCAGTCTGCAGTAGATTAAGCACACGCGCCCTATTAAAGCACAAGAGATGCTAGCAGGAATTAAAGAACTTATGTTGGATACCTTTGCAGCCTGGGGTAGCTCTCCCCATGCCCAGTGCATGTGGGGATTATCCTTCAGTCCACTTCTGTCTGTAGGTTTACTGACTAATTCTGAGTCACTCTGAGGAGTAGGAGGACGTGAATCTGATGGGCTAAAGAAAAACAAACAAAAAAATATTACAAAAGCAAAAGTAACCACAGAGCACTTTCCAAACTGATGTCCACCAATGGAAGGAACTGAAGACTGAAATAATCAAGAGCCAACTGAAGGTAATGAAAGCATAGAAAAATATTTTTMAAGTTCAGGATCCTCTTACACTGGCATTCAGAGGTCTCATCCCTTTTTCAGTAAGTGCTGTCAGAGAAGTAGTATTTGAGAAGCTGAAAAAGATAGAACACTGGACCTGATTTCAGGAGGGTTTTTGTTTTTCTGCATGGCAAAAAGAATGGGTATGGTACCAGCAGCAGCAGCAGATGAATAATGTATGCAAAATGCAAAAATTACTCACACGGACAAGACACCTTATCCTAAGTAATACTTTAATCTAAGAAATCCAGTTGATTCCTCGTTCAGCTCAATCACTGGATGGATGTTTATAAGGAAAACAGCAGGAGAACTACACAAAGAATTTGAGCCCTTTCAGTTGAAACATATTCAACAGTTTGTTTTGATAATTACTTGATAATAAATATTTATAAATTAATTAGTGAATTATCAGCTTATAGCATGTTTTTAATGTGGTGAAGTCAAGAACGTGATGTCAAGTCAGTCATTAAAAAATAATGAATCACTGATTTCAAGGACAGAAGGAAAAATTCAGATTATCTGCTCTGCCTTTCTGCATAACACAGGTCATAGAATCTCCCCCAGAACCTCCTGAACAAAGCTTGCATTTTTTATCTGAACCGTAACATGTCTTGGTAAACTCATCCAATCCTGATTTAAAAACTAAAAGCAGCAAAAGAATCCACAACATTCCTAAATCAAAGGTGCAGAGTTACTTTCACTCTTAAAAACAAAAGGCTTCCATCTCATCAAGTGCCTAACTCTATGAAGTTCAACAAGGCCAAGTGCATGGTGCTATGCCTGAGACAAGGCAATCCCAATACAGGCTGGGCAGAGAAGGGACTGAGAGCAGCCCTGGGAACAATTACTTGAGGGTGTTTGTGGACAAAAATCTGAGAGGGTGGTGAGGAACTGGCACAGGTTGCCCAGAGAAGCTGTGAACTTCCCATCCCTGAAGACCAGACTGAATGGGGCTCTGAACAACCTGACCTAGTGGAAGATGTCCCTGCCCACAGCAGGAGGGCTGGAACGAGATAATCTTTAAGGTCCCTTCTAACCTAAATCATTCTGTGATTCTACAGTTCTACGAAAAAGCCAAACTGGTGTGGATATTCAGTATATTCAGAAAAAGATAAAGAATAAATCAAACATGAGGAATTTATGTAAAGGTAATATTATAGAATGGTTTTTAATGGCTTCATTATATCTAGTCCAATCAGCCTGCCATGAAACCAGGTTGCTCAAAGCCCCATCCAGCCAGGTCTTGAGCACTTCCAGGGATGGGGTATCCACAAATTTTCACGGCAACCTGTTCCAGCACCTCAACACCTTCACAGCAAAGAATTTCCTGCCAAAAGTCTAAGCTTTCAGCTCAAAGCCATTGCTCCTTGTCCTGTCCCTACATGCCCGAGTGAAAAGCTCCTCTGCTTCTTAGCTACTGAAAGGTGTTATAAACTCCCCCTTTTCCTATGTTCTGCAGAGCCAGCTGGTAGGGAATTCACTGATGACACCAAAATCATTACTTCACATTCACATCTGAAATAACAGCAACTTAATTATCTACAGTATTCATTGTTTTCAACTATGCAGTAATATACACTTTGAATATGGACAGACACCAGGACATTTTAGCAACAGATATTTAGGTTACCTAATTAAATTATAAAATTTATAAGCCATCTTTTTAGGGCCTAAGAATTTCAATTTTTTATCTGTCTTCAGGGTATAACCTATAATTTGACAGATGAAGGAATCAATACAGTGTAATTTTAAACGTATTTTCAAGCTCTAAGGATTCAAAAATTGCCTAGTGGGTTTTTAAGCAACTTCTAAATCTTCCACTGAAAAGTTTGTAGGATTTGCAGTATGTTCCATATTTAGAGGCCATTGAAACCTGGGAAATCAGTAGCCTGAGTACTTCAGAAAATCTCAGTAGGCAATAATGCTCCTACTGCTGCTTTAAGCCTAAAATATCTAGATTTAAGGAATCCTTGTCACTTCATGTCTTTCTTACCCTGCGCACTACAGACATTTTAACCTCCAAGATACCTATTATTTACCTAGAAAAATCTCCAATCATCTGTCTTTGYTCAGCCCAAGCTCACTTACTCAGACACTCTGAGAGAATACAGGTATTGCTTCAGCTTGGGTAGAACCTCTGCACTTTGCAGTAAGAAAACAGATTTGSGGTGGAAGGAAATATGGTCTTCTCTATAATTTTCCCTGAAAATACAGTTCCCTTGTACACACAGCTGAGTGGGGAAGAGCCCGAGCTGTTACTCAGCACTGTGATTTCTATTCTCAGAGACACAGTGAAAGTACCAGAAATGCACTTGGGTATTTAAAGCACTCACACATGTGRGTATGTTAAAGCAGCAGAGCTCTGCTCTCTGAAGGTTCTTGCTGCAACTGCTGCCCAATGGTCTTGGTTTGCCTTGGGCTGAACTGTGTCTTGCAGTTCCTGTGTCCTTAAGTTACACACTGACTCAGCCCAGCTGAAATTGCCTTGCCTTGCACAGATTGCTGAGATACTGCAGATCAAACTAGAGCCACCCATCCTGTCAACAGCACACAAGAAGGAAGGGAAACTTCAGCTATTTAGATCAGCATCTCTGATTCCCATAGATGCTGAATATTTGTATCACAGTCCTATATATTCTTTAACAGCTATGATTGCACTTAATCTAATCTAATGATAAAGAACAAGGAACATGGCCTGTAGTTGGTAGTTCTCCAGTAAGAGACTACAATGATCTTTGCAGTGTTTTGCACTGGAAGCAAAGAGATACGTGAAAAAGCAGCAATATGACCTGAGAAAAAACCCCGTCTTGTGTGACAAAAGATACCTGTGATAAAAGATGATCAGAAGGAAAGAGACCTACATCATGCACATGTCACAGCAATGACTGAGAGCCTGTGAAGCACCTCTTAGGTGGCCATAATAGCATTCCTTACTTCACAGAGGGAAAAAAAATTGCTGAAAGACCCACCAAGCATTTCTTATTTCAACAGCTGCAAACACAGAGCCTCAATCAGACAAGTTGCTACAGCACTTTAAATGTCTGTCTAGTCTGTAAGACAGCTGAACTCCAGAACTAAGTTCATGAAGCCACCCAGAGCACATCACTGCTCCATCCCAACTTGTGCTCCTGCCCTTCTTTGCCATGACAACATGCTAAGGAGAACAGTTTTGAACATCCCAGGATCTCACTTTGACTTGGTGCTACAACATGGTCAGGTTAAAGGAGGCAGACCTAGAAGCTGGGAAAATCCCAAGATTATCAATTTTGATACAAGTTTAGGCATCTAGTATGACAACTATGTTGATATAAGCAATGAGTAATTTAGCCTGATGTATTACTCAACGCTTTCCCAGCATTAAAAGAGAATTGTAGAGGTCATATTCTACTACTTCAAATTTTTAATGTTGCTGTGACCTCTCCCCACTGACTTAATGGATTGRAAGAGCTTGACTGCAGAATCTTGAGACTTCTTGAATTTAAGATAACGCAGAAAGTCTGTATCCACTTTTGTGGAAAAGAGGAATCCTACACTACTGCAAAGGCCTAGAGAGAGAAGTTTTCTTTTGGCATGGGGCTCCTCCCATTACAAGGTTTGCATTTTTTATTGCTCACTTATTCTCTGAGGGTTTTGTTTTGCTTTTAGCAATCTATGCACAAGCAAACAACTCAGGAAAATCATGGGATAAAAATGTCATTAAAATATACACTGATTGTAAAAAAATATGTGGAAATGCCAGTCTTCAGAGGAATGAATTCACTAGCTAAGTTCTTTCTTTTTGGGATTTTTATCATCTTAATGAACTTGAYTTTTAACCCAGGCTTTCATTGACATAATTTTCTATCAGCCACCCTCTTTCAATGGATGGTTCATCAAGGTAACTTACTGCTACTCAATGCACACAAAGAAGCAAGAAGAGAAAGTAGTTTCCAATGTCACTTTCAAAGTGTCTGGGTTAGCAATAAGTAAAGCTATAAATACAACAGCAGTTCACACAGTCTTGATGAGGTAAAAATGCAATAAAGTGTTAAAAGGATTAAAAAGCAGTCCAGAAAAGAGGGAGGACAACTGTTCTACCTGTCTGGAAGAGAAAAGTGAGAAGAYTGTTGAGGACAAGAGTTAGATAGGCCTCCATCTGCTGGAACAGTGAGGAGAGTGGTTTGCCCTTTACAATCTATAGCCTTACTGGGCAGCAGAGCATGTAGAGAGAAAGAAAGACAGGGTGTCATTATATTCACAAGTGCTGATTAACATAAACTCTTTGTGTATTAGTTACACAAATGCTGACTTTACATTGAGAGTTTTCAAAACCCAGGATACTGCAATCAAGAAASAAACAGAACACACAGTTCCAAAAGCCATCAAAAGGGCAGGGTATTGACAAATGCTATCAGCAGCCTGGTGAAACCAGTCACATTAAGCTTTACAGGCACTGAACAATGTTTCTTCCARAATGCAATTCAAAACAGTTCAATTTAGCCACTGCCCTGAAATAATCTCCTCACACTCCCTTCCTCTGCCCCTCAACTGCTGAGGCAGGATATTGAGGTAAGACTTGCTAGGACAAAGTCTTGTGAATATTGCTGCACTCCAGCAGTCTGCATGGGGGATGTGGAGCACAYGTGCATGGGGCACACACACACAGACCTAACTGGAACTATAGTGCAATGCACTGAGCAAAAAATTGTCCCTTTTTGACAGACACAAAAAGGGAGGTCCAAACTGCTCTGTTGTGACATGAAAGGTATTCATATGCACATAAATACACATACAGGAAAAAGTAAGCAAATTACTGTATGTGTTCTTTTCACACAGTAAAGATATCTACGTTAAAAGCRACATGAAAAGCTCATTTTTGTTTAAAAAAGTCTTATTTTTATATATTAACTCATATCTGGGAAATTTTTTAAAGGATTACACTTGAAATACTGAAGACATAAACCCACATTCACTGAAGCCCTTACAGGGTGTGTGCATCAGGCAAATATTAAGATTRCACAAAACATTCCTCCACTCTACAGTATTTATATGCAAACAGTGCAATTAACAGATAAAAATATTCTTCAGAATCTATGGACCTGCATTTTTATGCATGCATTTGCTGTATCAAGGACAATGCCAACCCGATGTTTTGGTAGACTAYCTATTGAAAATGTAGACTATTTATTGAAAATACAAAAGTATTCATCTAATAATGGTCACTGACCATGTTTGATATCAAWATCTTTAGTGAGCCTTCATATAGTACTTGCATAGAAGAGACTAATGGAAAAATTAAAATAAGGGTACAATCTAGAACTGTACTATCAGAAAAAAGTACCTTTGAAGAGATGACCATTCTCCATCTGAATGAGCATAAGGTGCAGACTGAGAAAGCACAGAAACTGCAGGAGCCTTTATGTCAGATATATCATCAACAAACACATCTGGAACAGGGATCCTAAACAGGGGGAAAGAAGTGACATTTAAAAAACATTTGGTAACTGAATTTTCATATACCTCAGCTAACAAACCCTAYAGCAGAGAAGAATTAGTACAACCTGAACTAAAAGGAGATAAAGAAATGTTATCTGATTCAAACYATCTAGTTCACAACACCACAGAGAATTCTTATGTTTCTAATGTCATTTTCATTACTTTAATTACTAACATTCCCAATAGCTTTCTAGCCTAAAGCTTTATTTTTCAAGTAACACCTTCGTCAGCCATGTGTTCTGACTTAGAAATTACTGCTAGAAGGCATGGACTGGACCGTTAACCTAGGTTTTCATTTACATATCTCAATTCCACTATGATACCTTGAATTGTCCAATGGCTCTTTCTCTTCCTCTGAGCTAATCTCTATGGGAAACATGTCTTCATCTTCTGACGTGTCTCCATGTGTGTCTTCTCTTTTTAAGCTGTCTATTTTATGAGTTGACTTCCTCCTCTTCTTCCTCCTTTTTTTCACAGAGCTACAGACTGGAGATGTTTCAGTAGAAGGTTGGGATCCATGGGCTTGGGGTGGGACTTGTGAAGATGCATTGGTGTCCAGGTTTCGTATCCTGTCTACAGAATTCCTCTTCAGCTGGGATTCCATTAAGGCAGTCCCCTCAGACAGAATGGGAGATGTAGAGAGATGATAAGGAATCACCTCCTGAAAAAGAAAAAATTCAAATCATAAAACATSTTAGCTCTTTCACCACTCATACAACCAGCAACCTATGCACAAATTACCAAAATTTTAGTTATTTACTCCTCAGAAAAATAACAAGGATTTGACATTGGATGCTCATTATGCTCCTCTGGCATATGGAAATTTTTCCATAGCTGCATCTCCTTAGACAAACCAGGGACAATACTCTAAATACAGCATCCTCTGACCATCTAATATTGGCCAGGTTACAGCATACATTTCTGTCCACCTTATGTAAGGCACAGAGCAGAAACAAAATCTTAGTTTAGAACTTGAACATTTTGTAAAATACAATTCCCCTTCACAACACAGATGACAGATAGTAGTCAGAAAGGTCAATGGTTTGTAATTAGGTCTCACAAACACCCTACTATTCAATCATATATATATATATACATCTCTAGACATTCATGGAAGTATTTCTAGCAGTTTATTTAATACACAAAAATTTTAAAGGTACAGAGATGCACATTCACAAAATCTCACCTGAAACTAGTAACATCATGCTCAGTATAGGAATTTGAACACTCATCCTACTCCAGACAGTGAAAAAAATTATTTKGAATATATGAAGAGAAATGCCTGCAAAAGTTTTTTTATATTACATTACATRYGGACTAYGCAAAGTTACTGTGACCATAATTTATTTGGACCAGTATTTAACCACAACTCAACAGCAGACATTCTCATTTAAATATAGTCCCCCATGAATAATAGTTGTGAGATCATGTTTATGAGGAGCACCAGAATTAATGCGGGCACAGATGTTTACAGAGCAGGTGCACTTTTACTGGCAGTCTGGTGCATATGKTCAAATTAAAGATTCCTGAAAAAAACAGGTCCCTGGACATTAATCTCTTGCACACAACTTTGAAGCATGTGAACTCTGTTGTTGCCATTTCTGTTCACACACTGGCATGCAAATTATTTACTTTTCACTCATGTGATTATCTTCAGCTTTTTCAAATCTCAGAAATTAAAAAAAAMCCCTAAAGTAACAGCAAAGCATTAAATTTCCATAGCAGAATATTGTCCAGAAACTTTCAAAACTATAAAATGGATAAAAACATATTTTTCAACAAGATTTTTAAYTCAAAACTGACTCTGAAGAGCTAGCATCAGATTTTTAATGAATTAAAAGTCATTTTCACTCTTACCTGATCATTATCTGTCTCCTGCACAAAAAAAGCCTCCCCATTGTCTCCCAGTTTCATGTGCAAATCTACAGCCTCTCCATTAATTTCTATGTCAACCTGRAAGGAAATAAATACATTCCTACATGAAAAGAAAGTTAGTCCTGCTGCTGGCACTAGGCAAATGCTTTTTAAGGAAGTGTAGGAAACATTACAATAAACAGGAAATATTGACCTACTCTTTTTCTTCCAGTACCCTTCCAGAAAGCAATCAATTACAAAAATGTTTTTCCAATTTGATACCTCGCTCCTCTACTCAGAAAGGTTTATAGTCAATACATAAAGTTCTGAATATTTTTAAATKCAATTCTGAATGCTTCACTTGCCACACAAATCTATTTGCTCCTTTAATTCATAGCCTATTTTTTAATTGTGCTAGGAGTACTTCCAAATGAAAATTAATATGTTGTCTTAATATGTTGTCTTTCAAATTCATTAAAGAGCCTTGTTTTTATACTATGAGAAGCCCAAATGAGAAAAATAATTCTACATTCAATTCCTGAATGTGAAATTTCTTCCACACATTTATCATATCACTGTACAGCCCTAACTATCTCCATTTCTTCTCAGGAAGAGCTCTGTCTTTGACTATAACCATGCTTGCCACTAACTCGATTTTCAYTGTAAATTTTCTGGAGACTTGCACAAGTCTACAAATCTATTTCAGGACACAGTACATCACTGGCACAGTAATATCTTTCAACATTTACCAATTCTAAATATTGGAATTTCTTTCTGATCTAAGTAAGAATTGAACAATGTCCATGCTGACTTTAGGATCTTTCTGCTGAAAATTCTAGCTACATTAGAACCTAGACTCTATTGAGTGAAAAATTACTTCCTAAAATAATCTGTCACACTCGTAACTTCACATCTGATACACTACCAGGTCACTCAGTCYAGTTACTTTTATTTCAAGATCCTCACTGGCTTTTTTTTTCTAGCTTCAATTAACCTCAAGGTTCTATTATCTGAAAATACTACTTCACTAATATCTCCCGTTTTGGAACTATCATTGAACATGTCATTGAATAAAGAAAGGGGTTTYAGTGAGTCACTAATGAAATCTAGTATAGTTTCAAATTAGCACATTTGAAATTTTGTTTTATTAAACATAAATATTACAAATTTCATGGCTAGTTCTAGTTTTTATTACAGTCAATGTCTTACAAATTATGCTCTGAACTGCAAGAATCAGTAACAACCACTTTAACTGAAGCTTGTCTTAATTCAGACTCTTTATAAAGGGTGTCTAAAGAAAATCTCAACTAGCAGACCAAAGAACTTCAGTAACTTCCATGCTACTACCGTTAACTCACAGACAGGACATATAAAAATTGTCACACTTTCTTACCACTTTCTCCCTGGAACGTAGAACTCCCATTTTCCCGAAGCGAACGTGGAAAGGGGAACACTGCAGATTTCCATCTGGCTGACGTACAACAATTATATCTATACATCCTGACAGTGTGGCTGGGTTTAGACCCTTGTAGAGCTCCTTCACAGTCACAAACACTTGCCCTGCTAACTGTCCAACGTAATTCATGGTTTGGACCTGAAAGGCAAAAGGTGGAACAAATTGGATTTTGATCCCTGCTTTGTGTTTTGGAGACATTTGAGAGATAGAGAATCCTGCAGTGGGGTATTCTCCTGTTTCGCAAATTAACAATTTTGCACAAAATCAYGATTTCCCACCTAATTTATTTACAGCATCTTTGTAGAAAGCTCTTGAAACACAAAAGGGACCTCAAGTCAGAAAAATGTAACAACTTTCAAGAGTTCATTAAAATCAGGTGAATTCAAAACTACTGTCAAACTTTGAGACACTGAAGCTCAAATGACTCCAATTATCTCTGAGGAGAAAAACATTACTTCCAGAATAACAGCTCCTCCTAACATCTATTGTGCCCTCAACACCAGAAATACTTTTCTTGTGTGTTTCCACAGGCTTTTAAAGGGAGGGCAAGTGAATAGCCTTAAACAYATCTAATTTTGCACCATACTAAAGGCAAAGCCTATTTTCTCATCTTACAGTGGTTTCTCCCATTAAAGGATTATTATAATGCATTCAGACATTAGTTATGCATTAAGGTTGAACACTGTTTCCTAATTCAACTTTATTGCTCTTGTTTCAAATAGCCTTTTTAAACAGTATCTGCAGTTTTATTAAAAAATACACTTACGTTGATGGTTGAAGTGCTTTGCTTTATTTCCCCTGCTCCTACATTTATTCAGCATTTAGTTTGCTGCTTCCACATTATTAATACATGTMCTGTTCAATACACTTAGTCCCCCAGAAATTACTAACATGCATATTTAGACATGTTTAAAAGATAAGAAAGTCTTTCAATGGCTCTCAAAATATGAGTGAATTTAAGCAGATACTTTCCTGAACAGCATAGGTTTTAAAGACTTCCAGTGTCTATTGTTTTCACTATTTTTCCAGCCCCTCTTGCAGATTCCAAGATACTGGTTTCATCAAAGTCCTTGTGYATGCAGGATAGAGCATAAGACTCACACACAAGTTCTTTGCTAGGCTGCACTATAGCACCCAGACATCAATAAAAGTGACAGTTGCAGGGCAGGCAATGCCTTAAGTCCCTCCTATTGATGGTGACAAGAACAGAACTGAGCTCAGAGCCTGAGACAGTCACTGCACAGCAGCAGCATCTGCTACAATAGAGACTCTTTCAGCTGTGTCCCTTCAAAAACAACAAAAAAGATGTATGAGATGCTGTAAAATGGCTCCAAATGTAACTGTGATTTACAGTGATAAAAAAAAGACCATTTAAAGAATACCATGAAAGCACTAGAGTAAAAAAAATCAGAAATTTAGGAAATGCTACAATTAAGGCAGTTTTCTTCCATGCTGTTCTACTTAACTCATGTTCACCTCTGGTTTTTTTCAAAAGTCCCTCTACTTTGTGTGGACTGAGGCTTTGCTTYCTTCTCTGCTTCTGTTGCAATACATGGGTCAGGACACAAACTGTGCTCTGAAGGAAGAATTATTTATGGGTAGTCATCACTACATTGTCCCCGAAAAGCAATCATGGTTCCCCCATCTGACAACTGGAGAATGAAACCACAAAAAGATTAAGACTAAAACTAGGCACTAACTTAAAAAAWTTCTGTTTGATTTTCTAAGTATTCAGTGTACAAGATGCTGTCATGGTTTAACCCCAGCCAGCAACAAAGCACTGCACAGTTACTCGCCCACAACCAATTCCCTATCCTGAGCAGGATGGGTGAGGGAACCAGAAAAGTGAAAGTGATAAACTTCATGGGGTGAAATAAAGACAGTTTAATRGGACAGAAAGAGGAGAAAGTAATAGAAATTGTATTAATAAATTATATTAAAAAGAAAAAAATAATTTCAACATACAGAACAAGTGATGTCCAATGCAACTGCTCACCACCCACTGAACAGCTCTCAGCCATTCCACAAGCAGCAGCCCACGGCCAGTTTCTTCCTCCAGTTTATATTCTGGGCATGATGGTCTACAGTATGGAATATCACTTTGGGATCAGCTGCCCTGGCTGCGTCCCCTCACATTTTCTCAGGCTGGTTCCTCCAGCCCTGTCACTGGCAGGGCACAARCCACCAAAAATCCTTGACATAATGTAAGCACTGCTCAGGAACACCTAAACCAGCAGCGTGTTACCAACATTATTCTCAYCCTAAATCCCAAACATAGCACTATACCAGCTATTAGAAAGAAACCTCTATCTCAGCCAAAACCAGGACAGATGTTTACTAATGGAAGAATAATCCCTACATAGTGTTTGGAGAAGTGAGGGCTGTTTCTGCACAGCCCTCAATTCAGGCACCCAGAAAGTGCCACCTATTGACAAACCAATACACAAAAACTTCATGGCAATTATATTCCTTTCTCCAGCACTGAACTGGTATCAGCACTTCTGGGCTTCTATTATACACTAGAAACACCACCTTCCTGAATGCAAATCTAGTGGCAAGCTGTTTCACAGGGAACAGCACTTGAAACTCACGCCACACGCTACGCTGTATCACACAACAACAGGCTGGAACAGACCTCTAAAGGTCACCTGGTCCAAACATCTGCCCAAGGCTGCCCACAACCTTGGTCCTGCAGAGTCCTCAGTGCCTTCAGGATGGAGATTTCTCAGCCTTTCTGCTCTCGTGATCCTCTGTATCCCTGTCCTCACAGAGGAAATTTTCTTCACGACACCTGAGTTTCCCTTGCTGCAGCTTGTGCCGCTGCTTCTTGTCCCACCACTGTGCACTTCTAATATCCCAGCTGTTTCCTCTATACCCCCTAAAAAGTAACTGAGTGTTCTGAAGAATAAATAAAACTAGTTTTCTTGGCCTCTGCTTCTAAGTCATAAGGTCTTAGCCCTCTAACTCTCTTGAGAGCGACCATCTAAACTCTTAAAAAAGTTGGCATGACACAGGCACAACCTAAGTTCAGAAGTCAGCCTCCAGGGTGACAGATACAAGCAAACTTTTAAAATTACCCCTTTGCTGTGGAAAAATACTTCTGTTTTTACTGGTGATTTTTCCAACCTAAAGCACAAAAACAAACACATTTCTTATCGAGCTAAATTAAATGCAAATACAGCTACAGTTGGGGTCAAAACTACACAGTATAGTTCACCCAGTTAATGCCTGGTCTGCTGAAGTAACAAAAACTTCTAGGTGCAAAACAGCCATGACTCTCTTGGCAGAGAAGGAGCTGCTGGGACAGTCTATAAACCCCCACTGTTTGAGAGAGTTCTGGGCAGAAAATCCAAACACGAGAACTCACACATCCTCTTTACAAGTTACAMCAGCTGGGATCCTAAAATCCTAAACAGATAATTTTGCAACTATTCTTGCTCACAAGTCTTAGCTACTCTGCCTGCCCTKTCGTTGGACACAAAGATTATTTTTATACCCACAAATTAGAAAAGCTGGGCACCATCCATAAGCTCTGATGCCAAACAGCTTAGCACAGCTTGCTTCCATACAGTAGGAATCTCYTATCCCTCAAAAAGTGCCACATTCAAACTGTGAGCTGGTAGTGGACACTTCTCTCAAGCTGGGCTGAACCTGACATGTGCAACAAAGTCATCGCAGAATTCAAAGACAGACAGGCTGGGAGACTGATCACACAAAGCCCACTTCCCCAAGAAACTTACAAAAATGGGTTTATTTTTCAAATGTAGGGAACAAAAGATGCTGTAGTTAAAATGGGGAAGAGTTCAGAATTTAGACTCTGATGGTTGTAGGCCCTCTATCCTACCTTTTATACATGCCAACCAAAGCTGAGATTGCTTGGAGTCTGAGGTTTCCAAGTTTGTACTCTGAATATAAAGTTGATCCATGCCATGTCAGCACTCCAGGAAACCAACACTCCTCAAACCYCAGAGGGACTGGATGTGGTTTTGCAGCAATACTTCACTCTGGCCACTCCAAGAAGTCTTTCACTTACTGACCAGGCAGCAGCAACTTCAGCAGTAAACACAAGTTTACATCATGGGTTACACCCCCAGTGCCTGCCTGTTCATTATACTCAGTTTAGTAAAACTCTTGCTCTCATAACATGCTAGTGGACACAGCACAGAATATTTTTTCAYGCTGGGAAAATTCAGAATCCTTTGATCTAAGCTTGCAAGTGAGAACASTCTGTACTGCTTCCATCAGGATTCTCAAATGGTTGAGTTTTGTTTTTTGCCAGAAGACATTTCACAGCTCTACATTTTGCATCTATTATAAAATTAAAGGTATTTTCTAGTATAATTTWAAATGTAAATCTAACTAGCATCACCTTCCAGAAAGCCTAGAAAATTTCCAACTCTTTTGATTGTTAAAGACAGCAGCCATTTTTCAGAATTTATCATCATGTGGAAAAATAAGTAAAAAATAAATAGCTGGTGATCTCCCTTATTATTAACTGATTTATTCACATAGCAAAGATTGACCTAACAAAATAAATAATTCTTTAAAGTCCCACTCTGCTGGATGCCAGAGTAAGATCAAACACACTGTCATCTAGATAATCCACTTCTTTCATATAGGTACACCAGACTATGTCTTAATTCCACTGGAAAAGCCAGTAATTGTACTCCTTGTGGCATGGATTTGGTTGTTTGTTTTTCTGGGGATTTTTTCACAGCTGATCTCCTCCCCTTACAATTTCATCTTTCTTTACCGCAATTTTCAAAATAAAACACTGAAAATCATAGGAACTAAATGCCTTTTTTCCTTTTGCAATACCTGGTGTCTCATCAGGTGCCACAACATTAATGAATAATAGATTAGATATCCACACATATCCAAATTACAAAGGGATGCAAGTGCTATTCAACATGCTCTAAAAACAGACAGTTGATTTAGGTGGCATGCTGTAAAGGTAATTAAAAAGTAAAACACACTTCCTCTGGATGATATGAAATTTCCAATGCRGAACATTTTGAAAACAGGACAAACATTTGCTGGGACTGGTTTAAGAACAAGCAATTGCAACCTTTGGGAAAGACGTTGTTGCTCTGTCTGTGCTCAAGGCAGCAAATGAACCCATATCCCATCACAGACCTGATCATTACAATCTGGACATRTCTAGTGAATCTATTTAAATTTCAAAATCTGCTTCTGGTAAATTTCAGTACCTGTTTCTTTTAGGCTCAAGCCAATAAGCACTCTCCCAGCAATTCCAAGGTGCAGCTAAGGAGCTAAGATGTATTGGGAACTACTCCCATGGCCAGTTGAGAAGCAGTCACCTTCTTTTAAAGCTTTAAAGAGCTTTGTAGAATAGATGGTGCTAGCTGGTCTGGTCACCACGAATGAGCTTTGGCAACATTTATGTCTCTTTCTATGGGGGGATAGAATATAAGAAAATAAAGGCAGTATAGAAAGTAATCTTACCCCTAAGGAGGTGCAGCTGGGCTATTTATTAAAGATTAGGAACAGGCCTGACTTTAACAGGCCACAGCTGTAACCAATGAGAAGAAGAGTGATATAAAAGAGTGGGTTGGCTGGTTGAGAAGGGAACTGGGATCAGTTGGCTGCTTTCTGAAGAAGAAAGAGTCAGCACTCTGAGGAGCTGCCCATGAGAAACACCAAGAGGGCAGGAAACTTTTGTGATAAAGAGATAACAGTAYGGAACCCCTGCAATAAGACGGCAACATCTTTCAGCCCCTTCTCTGAGGCTCTTTGTATGATTGTGGACTGGCTTTGYAGGCCAGGAGAGGAAGATTTGCAGCAATGGTAAACACAGCACAAACAAAACAAAAAAACCCACAAAAGATACAGAAAAATATTTCAGCTACACTTTTAATACCTGATATGATGATGAGACCCTGGTCCATGGCTGAAGTGATGGGCATAAGCACAAAATAAATCAACTTTCCTCCTAAGAACTTCCATACATGTTGTGAAATGGTGAAGGAAAGATAAAAATTGATGGGCCAGTGTTCAGTTAAAATACATTACTGCACCTCTGCTGCTGACACTGAAACTATGACAATTTTACAAACCTGGTCCATCTGGTCCCCTGACCTGCCCTTGGTTTCTGTTTTGAAGATGTAAAGCTTGAGAGACCGTACTATATTTGGGAATCAGACTGTGGTCCSTTCAAGAAAATTATTCATTTACAAAAAATAATAAGTAAATTATAATACTTCAAAGCCAGTGCTTATGAACACTCTTTTACTGCATATCAAGTATTTCTATTCTTGACTCTGAAACAATTCAGTTTTGTCTGCAGTACTGAATACTTAATCTACTGCAACTAATGGAATTTTACTATTGACATATTCTTTACCATGAAAAAACATTTCAGAGGTTATGTTCTAAAAAAGATTCATGATAAAAAGGTAGGGAAGACAAAATATTTCAGATGAAGATTCTCTAGATGAATATTTTCAAAATTAAGCTTAGCCCTTCATGTGTGTGCAACAACATGATTAAGTTTTTAGAGTTGACTTCTTAACTACAAAAGCTGTTAATAACTACAATTCTATTTTTTTTTAAATATGGAGTTTTGTTTATTAGTAAGCTGTCAACACATGGTAAAGTTACTAATGCTGTTTCATCGTCACATTCAAATCCCTTAGTATTTTAGGCCATTTCARGTAGGAAACTGAAAATCATTAAGAACTCTCAAAAGCCTTTTTCTTAACTATTTGTGAGTTCCTATATCAATCCAACCTAAAGTCACTGCCACAAATTCCCACCCTACCCTTCTGAGTGAGTGCCCGGGAAGAACCCCAAAGTTGTACATTTTCCAGAGTAAAATCAGAGCCTGGATTTACTTTCTCTAGAGGAGCAATGAAGACATCACATGGGACTTCGGGAGACTTCAGTTTAGAGCTTCACTTTCCTAAGATCCCCTCATAACTTTGGACAAGTTACTGAGGCTTTTATCTCAGAGGATGTAGCTCCCATTGGCTGCAAGCAAGGTCGACCACTGTTGCTATATCCCAACTGCAGCAGGCCAAGCTCACCCAAGTGAGACACAGACAAATACTCTCCTTGTATATTCTTTTTTCCTGGAGAAGGAAACCTGGACACATGACCTGAAASGGAGCCATAAGCAGCCATGACCCCAATGTGGACAAACTGCTGAGGGAGAACTCTAGAGCACTCTGCTGAGGAGTGTGACTTTGGGTGTTCTGTAAACAGGAGGGCAAACTCTGTCCAAGTCCAACTATACTCACATTTGTTCCAGACTTCCCCACAGTCACAGCTGCATGGGAYAGACCACATTCCTGCAGGTGATCTGACAGTACATCTGGTCAGTTGGGAGACAGGTGCAGCTCACTTGTATGTCCCACATCAGAAAGCAAAATTCTGCCTGTGGCTGGCWCTACACCAGAGTAAAGAGCATTATRCTTCCTGCCAGTCAAATCTCCAGAACATTTCAGGGTTGGGATTATTCTCGGCTTAATTCTATTAGGAACTATTTGACTTCTATTCCAAGTTACCAAAGGCCAGTGCCAAAAATTGTGACTTCTTACAACAGCCAGAGAGTCAAATGTATCAAATGTATCAAACTTATCTTCCAAGCTGCCTGTCCCTCCAACCACCCACTCACACTCACTCACAGACATGGACTTTGAATACGACATGACTATTCCTCTGCTTCTGGTATTGCACTGTATTTCAAATAGTCAAAACTGCTYGGTGCAATTCTTCATTAAGTCCCTGCAAAGGACAGAGTATTTTCTTGAGAGCAGTGAAAATCAAAAATTCAAACTGAAGACTCAAAACTTTCCTGAAATGAATCCCCATGTTCAAACAAAAGAACTGGCCCCAAACCGCACAGTCGGTATCAAACTGGTACCCAAGAGTCCAGGAAAATTCTTTCAAGGCCAGCTGAAGGGTACAACCACAGTCCCCACCCAACCTCCCAGCTGCACATTCCCCACTCTCCTAAATCTTGCCCTTCTGTCAGCACTGAAAAGTAACACCACTAAAGACAGRAAAAATAATTTCTAGCTAGATCAATAGGATGATCTGACTCACCACATACCCATACAATTGCTATTACCAAGCAAAGAGAGAAACTAAGAGTCAGTAGTGCACAGTACAAGGGACACCTCTTGAAATTCCAGGCAGTCCTGAAATTGTATCTCAAGACTTGTCTACTCCTTTCCCAGAGACTTYTTGAGACCACATTTCCCTTGGTCTCACTGTACCTTAACTTCCCAACTGTACAGGGCTTTCCTCCTCATGGAGACACTTTGAGGGAATGTACAGAAGGACTGGACCCCTTTGGACTGACCCTGMATAAAGGAGTTCCTTTACAAGAAATTTAAAAGTACAAACTGATGCTTGAAACCAAGAACTTTTGAAGTAGCTGAGAAAATATGGTAAGTCAYGTATTGTGCTGTCCTGTGCTACTGTTCTGATGTCAGCGAGGGAACACAAATCAGAGTGGAAAAACAGCAGTACTTCTAGTCTATACAGACAGTTCATATGACTTGGGATGCTTTCTCTCAAGAGGATTGGAAAACAAATTTGTTCATTAGACTCTATATCTGATCTGTATTTTCTGCATTTTTAGAGTTTAAAGTAAGCTTTTACTGTATTTCAACTGGTTTTGATGACTGCTGTGTGTATAAATGTTCACAGATAAACAAATCTGTACATCTGCACATGCTCAAGTATGGAAAAGGGTCAAAGACTAAAACTTGCCTAACTCCCTTACAAATAGGCCCCACTGCATCAGGTAAGCAGATATTATTAGCTAGTCTGTATCTGCATTACGGACCTGGAGCTGTAAGAAAAGCAGAAATCATCTAAAACCATTAGAAGCTATTTCCATTACTTTGTGCCTAAATCAAAACATATTTATATTGAGCATTTTCCATCTGATCGCCTTCACTGTCTCCCCAGTTTTTTTCCAGTTCTCTTCATGGAAGCAGGTTCATTTTACTGTAATAGGAGTTCACCTATCTAACTTTTAACAATGCACTGATGACAACAAAACCTTATGTGTGTATTATAAGCATTTACCAGTGTTTGCTCCCTGAGACAGCAGAGGCAGGGACAGAGATAAAGCCATCCAGAAAATAAACCATTTCTAAACACCCTCCAGACTAGGAGATACAATTCCTCTATTTGACAGGGATAACAATATTGCAGTGTTTTGTCTCCTCCTCCCAAGACTCATTTGCTTTTAGTTTTGCTTCTTCAAGGTAGAGGAGATAGTCTAATCAACAGAAAAATAAAAACTG